>JAMKCH010057560.1:0-17041 GCA_023653785.1 Ophioderma brevispina
TATTTGGGGTCTTTTTGTAGGAGTTTGTCAACTGGTCCAGATTTAGGAAATGTTTGTGGTAAAGTGTTTTTTTTTATTTGTATGGTTTGACTATTAGGCTAAATTGATGGGTTTGCTCATAAACACCGCCTACTACACTGTAGTCTGCATTTTGCTTATATTGAGGCTGATGGAATACTCATTTTTTTACGTACATTATATAAATGTTCATAACATAAGAAACGCTAGCAAGACACCTTTAATTACAAACTCCACTGGATAACAGTAGTGGACAAATGATGATTGGAATTCGATTAGTTGTGTATGGCTAGGGTAGGACAATATTCATGAATGATCAAAATGGAGATGGGACCCTTCACTGAAAATTTATAGCATGGTCACATTCATTTTCGGAATGTTGAAGCCTTTGCTCAATGCCATTGGGGGTTTTAGTATTACGGTAAATGGAAGAAAAAAAAATGTATAATTTCAATGATTATTCCCACTATGTATGAATTTTGTTATCACTGTTTTATACCCGCATATGTATTTGTGTTAGAGGAAGTGGTCAGGCACAAAATGGGGAGACTATTCGTATATTGTTCGTTGGTTTAGACACAGGGGAATACACAAAAGTAAGATCGTGCTATTGATTTTCTTCCCAAAATACTCTACTTCGTTTTTTAGGAGGCAGTTGGTCTAACAGGAAATAATTTTTCGAATAAATGATCAAACAGTTGTGTGCCATCGCAATTGCTAGGTGTTTCATCCCAATGTCAAGTGAATCTTTGGCGCGACGTTACTATTCATTTGATAAGCACCGTTAAAATCTCTTTCAGACGGTGAGTTAATGAAATAGATTTTTGATTCAAGTGAATGTGGGGATGTGGAAGTGAAGGATAGGTTGGTACCTACTCGCACCTATTGATTGGTCTTTAGGTAAAATCATTTCATAAATAAATATAAAAGATGACCTAGAACTTCTTCAAACTATTGACTTAGTGACAGAGGAGATTTTTTAGATACGAGATATTCTCTCAAATTCACTGATCGGTTGTAGACCCCTACCGAGAACTCTTTCGAGGTTATTGGACAAACATGTAAAAATAATCGGCCAACCGTTTTGAACTTGCTTGCTTTCGCAATCGTTCCCCATTACGAAAACCATGCTTTGACTTTCGTCGTGCACGACAGAACTACTAATCATCTCTATTACATAAAGACGCGGCGTATTCGGCTTATTCACTCTTCAGGTGTGATCTAATAATATTGGTAAGCATTCCAAATGTAAAACCGGGGTTCGACAAATTGGGGGCGCGTCTTCTTTCTGGAAATCTCCTCATGGTCTCTTTAAGCCAGATACTGGGTATCTTGATATGGGGTAAACTCTAACAAAAATGATCAGCTACAAACCGCTGGGTTATGTATCAAATTGGGTAATCTATCTTAACTAGCCACAATGTTGAAAAATTGTGTTGATACAATAACTGGGAATCTTATGTGAATCATAAGAAATTGTCAATACTGGGAACACCTACGATGAAAACAGATGCTGTAATAAACATAATGTTGATACGTTATACAACATGAGCATGAAACTATCCTTGATGATTTGGAGATATATAGTTGTTTTTTTCCTGTGGCAATGGCAACAAAGTCTTATGTTTCCGTAAGCAGAAAATGTTATAGTTTGGATATGGATGTATTGGTTGAAATCAAAAATAATATAAAGAGATCTTCTGGAATGAAACAAATAACAGCCCTGATATAACAATAACAAAAATGTTAATTATTTCCGAATCCTCTAGGTATTATTGAATTAACTCAAATCTTGTTTTTACAACCTGAATTGACTCTACGATTTTCAGAACCTGGAGAATCCTCACCACAAGATGATAATAAATCCATTTTAACTTTTTAACTCCGTTAATACCCTTTAAATTTCTAACTACAATCATGGACGCAGAGTAGTTTAAACTGTTTTAAACACTCAATGGATTTCAAACAATGATATAATTTATAAATTAGACATCATACAATCATATCATATAGCTAAATTGCACAAAACAATTTCAATATGCATTTATAACGGAAAGCAAAAAGAATGCATTCAGATGTATTTATTTAGTATAAGGGTTTGGTTCTAACAATTTTAGGATTGTTAACTAGCTTTAGTCAAAATGATGTTTCCACATGAATCAAAATATTAAAAATATTTGTAATCTTTTAGAACTTATTTTTAATCACCATGTCCAAAAATATATTCCACGAGATCCCATGCATTTTATTTTCAAGTTATGGCATCATTTTTATAGGTCTCCCGAAAGCCGGTGTACAAATTTAGTCAGTAAAAACCATAGAGGTAAACATGTTAACAGTTGTGATTCAAAAAACAGGATCCAGAAAAACAGATTAGGCCAAAGAACTTTCTGTTTGTTGAATTTATTCACCACAAGTGAAGCACAAAAGTTTTAAAATTATCATGAAAGGAAATTGTTCATAAAAGGCATGACCTTGACCTTTAGCCAACTAAGGTGTATCACTTAAATTGAAACCTGGTTTGGTGTTTTTTTTTTTTTTTCAATATCTTTTTGTTTTGTCTTAGTTAATAGTTTAAACACGAGTTATGCACTGGAAGGAATTTAACAGCAAAATATAATGCACTGTTGTTGAACTAATGCCAACTAATAACTGGCCTGGTGGTGTTGGGCGGTAGTTATATAAAAGCACACATTCAGGTATCCCACTTTAAGTTTGCGCTTCAATTACTAAATCAATAGAATTGTTACCAATGCAAATCGGAGAGGACATTATTTAAATGAGGCAGATTTGATTGCCTGAACCCAAAATGAAAAACATTCAAACTTCGGGAAAGCTATTTAAGTACTTTTGAAGTATTATTTCAATTTAAGAGCTACGGGCAAAGTTTGACAAGAAAAGAAACAATAGGAATATTTGGGGACAATCATTGTGCCTCACACTGTAAAGTCTTGACTCATGATCGATCTAAGCAATAAAACGAAGTATTCAACATGTTTTTACTACTAATTGTGGAGAATGACAAAATAAAACATGAGCTATCAGCATATAAAGGTATTTGATTAAGATTATTTCATATTCTAATTGCCTCCTAGGTATCATATCTAAGCAAATAAATCCCCGATTTAATTACTTTAATTTTGTAAGTAGTAAAATATCTTGATTTTTTCACTTCGTTATGCCCCAAGGGGGGGGGGTTCATACGGGGATCCAACTAATGATTCTAATGAAGCCGTGGGCGGATTAAAATTTTTTTGTATCAGGAGTAGCGTAGAAGCGGTATTAATAAATCAGAAATTGGCAAAAAACTCCTTGAAAAATTTTGATTGCGTACCGAGAAAGAAATCGCAAAAAAATCAAAGGTTGGGTACTATGGAAACCCCCCCCCCCCCGGGCACTTAGTGTTAACAAACGATGAGGTATGATTTAAAAAATTGTATTTGTAAATATATAGTTATAGATATATATATCATATAGATATATATCTATATATAGATATATATATATATAATTATATAATATATTAATATAATATGCCAAAAAAGGTCAGGCGCATCGCCAATTGAAATCAATAATGGCACATTTTTTTAAAGAGCGCCCTTAATTTTCAAAAAGCTTATATTTGGCACGTTAGGGTTAAAGTTGGGTAATATGGAACTTAAGCAAGATCGGAATTTCCAAGAATTGTATTGAGTTTCTTAAGACTGTTCATTGTCAATTGGAAGCTCTGGTTCATGGGTAGGTACAGACAAAAGATATTCATTCATCGCTAACCAAATAAAAGATATAGGCTTTCAAACTTTTTTTTTTGCAAAGGGTCCATAATACCCCACGTGAGACAGCAGGTCACGCTGGTATGCTTTATTTCTTTTTAAATGAAACAACAAGGTGCAGCGCTGACTCTCAGTTGTTAGAAAACGTTTGAATCAACCTTGTTTTGGGGGGGGGCTCATAAATACGTGTTTCATTTTACCAAATATTGCAGAAATGTTTATAAAAGTTCGTACTTCATACCCAGATGTATACTATAATTGTAATTGATACTTTTGGGTTGGGGGTTGGAAAACAAGGGATTAAAAAGTGAAAAAAAAATCCTGTTTAAATAATGCTGGTCTTGAAAAATTCAGGAGCCCCACATCATTCTAAAGTTGACCAAATATAAGGGAATCTTATCTGTAAAAAGTTCTGTTGCCACGTGAAAGCTGATTTGTTTGGAGAAGAAAGCGAGGACCACGGCGTTAGTTCATAGATTGCCAGTTTGAACAATGGAATTTCCCCTATACTTTAACATAGCGAAAAACATCACTGATTTGCACCGTTTTCTGTGTTGGGAATCAAACAAAGAGCAAAGGACGCGTGTCTTTTGTGTTGTGCAATCCATTTGCCTTCTTGACCTCGTACAAACAATTTCTGCCGGATATCAATTGTGTCACTGTGACCCAGGGGACTGGACTGCCCCCCTGCGTCGGCAATATGGACCAACCTGTGTTTTGCACTAGGGAGGGGTAATATGGACCTTCATATGGTCCATTGCCCCGCCCTAAATGTTTAATGGGAATATAGGGTGTCATATTACCCCCAGATCAAACATACATCAATATCCAGGTTTTTTAAGTAGATTGTAAGTAGGAATCTGATTCCATGTAGCTGTGATAATGGGAATGGCAGGTACCTGATGTGGCCCCTTGGGGGTAACAACACATAAGACCGAGGTTGTTCACGATTTTAAAATGGGGATGTTTAAAGACATCACTGACATAACGAAGATAGAAAAACGTGTTGAAAGGTTTAATTAAAATATCTTATCGATTTACAAGACAAACTACCTCCATTAATAACTGAATTCAGTTGTCAAAACTGACGTTCTTTCAAAGTAGCAATAGGAGGAACACTCTACCATCCCCAGTTAAGAGTTACAAGGGGGGTCCATAATGTCCCCGGGGGGGCGGTCATATTACCCCGCTTACCTACGTTGCGTAATTGTCTAGGAAAACTATTACCTGCGAACGAGGATGCTAAGAAATGGTATTTATCATAAAATAAGCGATTTTGTAATTAGAAGATAGGACTTAACGGCAGCTTTCTTCCATTAGTTGCTTTTGCTAATTATTTGCTTGCTCAATCATAGGTCGTCCTAAGGATTCGGTTGATTATGTACTAGTCACAGCAGCGAGGCCTATGGTAGATTTTTACGCTGCTTATTATACTTGCTATAGATAGTATATATATATATATATATATATATATATATATATCTATATATATTATATATATATATATATATAAGGCCTATATAGCTTGCTGAGCCTACTGAAACATATGCATTATTGAATGCATAATCATTACAGTACATGTACTAATGTGAAATGCGCAATAAATTGTTGATCCTTGATAGCTTCAAAATGGCAAGATAAGTTGTGCTGCATGTTATTTCCTGTGTAAGGGGAATGGTATTTATCATAAATAAGAAGCTTGTAATTAGAATTGGATCCCTGATGGGACTAACGGCCGAGATGGAAATGCTAAGTATGTCAGTCAATGATGAAATAGTGCCACCTCAAGAACATAACCTCTAATGACGTGCCTGAACCAATTATAAAAAACTAAATGGGTGAGCGTAGGGGACACGTACATGGCGCTGTTTTCCGGCTATTTCACATTGGAAGGCTGTTCCCGCAGCCGTTTGATTTGAATATATCGGGATTCCACATAATCATATAATAATTATTTATTACAAAATTCCTTCTTTGTGGAACATAGACAATGTTCGGGCTAAAAATAAAGGTATAGTTACTAGCCAGTACCATGCAACTGGTAAAATCTCAATTTTTTATGAAAAAAATTGGGGGCGCTCTTCAAAAAATGTGTAATATTGCTTTACCCAGAATTACTCACAACAGACGCAGAAGAAGAAACTACTAAAACACTAAAATACCGACAAAATGCGCGTATGATTTTTGGATGACTACCCTCGTCTTACAAAAGGGGGGGGGGGGTGGTGCCACCCCCCCCCCCCCTAGTACACTTCGCTCCGGTGCGCTAAATGCTAAAAACTTTCGTTAAAAAGATTCTAGGTTAATGTTCTTTCAATCCTTCCGGTATTTTACGGTCATTCCGGGTTAGGGTATGCCGTCTGATTCGAAGGGTGGGGGGGGGGGGGTGGGGGGGTGGTTGACACCCAAGGATATTTATGGTGCATTTTTTGAAAATATTATGCACAGTATGGCTCTAAAACTCTAGTTTATGTAAACACTAGCCAAATGCCATCTTAAGAGCTGTGAAAACCGCATGATAAATCCGATATTCCTGCGATTTTTTTAGCGCAAAATGGGATTTTCGCCTATTTTCTGTGAGAAATGCCAATTTTGCAGACTCGCGAACTTGATGACGTCATTGGTGACGCCATACTAGGTATGTTGGTACTATTTGGTATCTGGAAGAGGAGGGACAAATTAGTGTATCCATTGGTATCAAAATCATAAGATCGGGTTGCTTTATAATCTCGAGGGGGGTGGAACCACCCCCCCCCCCTTGGTAAACCGTGTTACACAAAAAAAGGCTTGGTAAGGAGAGGGTAAGCAAATAACTGAAGAATTGGATTCGAGTGCCCGATATAGACGGCCTTATAAGTCATTTTAATGTGTTTTTGTTTACGAATATGCTAGCTTCTTTAGCCCTTAGGTATAGTTGCAAGCTTTGTGAGGGACCTCAGCTGTTATAAACACTGGCTTCTTTTGGAGGTGCACCATTTTCGCTTCCTTTGGGAACAATAGCCGCTTGTATGCGTCGACTTGGCATTCTAGTTTTGAATTATTACATTTTGCGTAAAAAGATTGAAAAACAGAAAGAATAAAAAATGATAATGACGCATTTCGCAGACACCAACCACATATAAGTATAAAAGATAACACTAAAAAAATAACATAGATTTAAAAAAAAAAATATTGGGTGATGAGTCCTCAAAATGTCCCGCGTCGCAGATACAAATGCACCTCCAAAATATCATTAATGACCTCGATTGTGCCTATCATCAAGTTGTCCAGCAGATACAACGCCCCCCATTTGACCACTAAATGACCCAATGTGACCACTAAATGAGCCCAAAATCACATGACCCAAAAATATTTTCCAAGTTCTTGAGTTGATCACAGGATCCCTAATTGACCTAATTTCATATGTCACAAAATGCCCTAAATAACAGCCGACCCCCTCCTCTTTACTACTAAACAAGGTTACAACTACATCTCCCTTGAGCAACAAATCGGATGGACAGGCGCAGATGCATGAAACTCAAACGAAGAACCGGGCTTAAGACAAGCTTTTTTAGAAACCTTCGTAGACGATGACTAATCTGGCTTACAGGTTTTACCAATGCATTTTTAAAGCTATGAAATAAGGGTGGGGGGCGACATGGTCAGATGTCAAGAAAACTGGAAAAGAAAACTAAAACAGCCAACACATGATGATGGATGGACGATTGATGATGATAATGACCGTGCCGATGGTGACGAATGTGATGATGATGATGGAAGATAACGGTGTGACGAGGAAGAAGGAGGGTG
The DNA here is from genome assembly GCA_023653785.1 of Ophioderma brevispina. Classification (NCBI taxonomy): domain Eukaryota; kingdom Metazoa; phylum Echinodermata; class Ophiuroidea; order Amphilepidida; family Ophiodermatidae; genus Ophioderma; species Ophioderma brevispina. The sequence goes on from JAMKCH010057560.1 coordinate 7,581, forward strand.
ACGGTTGACAGGACGACGATTGATGATGATGATATCAGCATTATAAGCGTTACAATAAAGATTTCAATCGCTGAATGAAAGGTATTGTTTTTCGCTGCCACCTCCGAGCTTTGCAGCACCGAATTTGCAACACCTCGGAATTTCAGCTGCCACCATGTCGAGGCGTATCGCAGCACCCTCACTTACAATTAGGAAGAGTTTAGCGGGAAATACGCCTTTCAATATTAGGTATGTTATTCTACAACTTTAAAATCCTCGTCCACCCCCTCATTTTTTGCTTGGTGGTAAACCCCCCTTTTGGTACATTTTTATTTAGGCTATTTTAAACCAAAAAAAAGCATTCAGCGGGGTATCGTTATTGAACAAAACAGGGTGATCCCAAGTGATACCAGGGAGAGAGTACCAACATGTTTAGTACGATAAAGGGAATATACAAGACACTTGAGATTGGACCAATGGATTATAATGGTCCTTCTCTTCCATTGTTAAGTACAAACATGCCCTAAAATTACGTGAGAATGACGTCATAAAAGTTAGGCATGTCAGCAAAAACGGTCAAATTCTATATGTACTATATAGAATAGGTGTTAGAATAGGTGTTGAAAGTTCATTTTTTCACCCAAAAAAGTTAAGGATTACTCCATTTTCACGCGTTCCGGGCTTTACTTGATGGAAAAATGACTAATATATCAGAGCGTTTTGATGTTATAATAATGGTTTTTTTTTAATTTTATGATTTTTTAAAATGTGGTACTTATTTATTTTGACACCAAGGGAAAGAAAAAAACTCAAGCTATCTCTTGGTGCCACATTTTATGAATCGGGTGTTTTCAGGTACACGAAAATCGCATGGGTGCAATAACCCCCCGAGAGTTTTGTTACAAATGGCTCCGTAGACGTTCGCTAAATATTATGTCACCCATAACCTCGTTGATATCACGTAGGAACGTTCACTCCATATGAGCTATATCTCCAATGAATATGCCGCTGCTTAGTGCCAAAACCCCCCGTGAATGCGATTTAAAGAATACCAAAATTAGGTGACATGGTGATCCCCGCTTGGCGAGACGTAATCTAGGGTTTACGTATGGCTTACTTTTGAAATATATTCGTGCCAATCTGCATTATTTTCTTGTTTAAACATTAACTACTACTACTTACTACTTCCCTCAGTCTGTTTGCGTCTGTTACGAAGAAGTGCCTCAAACAATCACACCTCTTCGACCAAAAGTTAAATTCTTCAACTCAAGGCCCCAACCTATTTCCGAAAGCAAGTCCGCTAGCTATAAAAATAACAGGGAAATAATTTAAAAACAAATGCAATTATTAGTTGGGTCATTTGGAGCAATTCCGTGACCGCGGAGAGCAGAGCATCTTTTTTCAGTTGATTGTGTCTTCTATTAAGGTTAATGAACCATTTAACGGGTTGCCCCTCGTGACAGTGTGGGCGGCGGAACTCCAGTGGGGGAAAATTCATATACAGGGTCAAAAATGAAAAACATGCATGGACTGCTGTAAAAGGTAAACGCCGTGAGCGCTGGGAGAGACGGTCAGGGAATCGATTTCACCACTCCATCAAAAGGCCAGAAGCCTAATAAACCGCCTCAACCGGCAGAATTCTCCAACCCATGTAATTCCAGTAACTGCCAACTCAATCGCTGCGCAACTGGTGGCTTCACGAACCTTGATATGGATCACACTCGCTCTGTTAAAAAGAGTCACCAAACTTCGTCGAGCCGCTGGCGTGGACGGGTCACATCCCTACCTGAAAATGGTGGAGTGGCCGCCCCCGGTTATAAAACCGCATTGGTGAAAAAATTGTCTGTGGGTACTTGTATTATTTGGTATTTAATATCAGTGTTTTTTAATATGGATGTTGACAGGTTTTTTTGTTATTTCCAACTCCCCAATAGTTTTTTGAAACAGGCAATAAGGGAGTGTTTGTGGGAAATACTTTGTGTTTTTGTGACAGTGTGTATACCCCGTAGGGTTTTGAGCATTTAACTTTTTTCCATATTTGAATAATAGAACACTGTTTTCCACTCAAAGGTCCAATGTTTCTCATGTACCTTTCTTTTTCTTTTGTCGCAAAGGGTTTTGCCGGAATAGACCTTCAATTCATCGCCTGTGTGTGAATAAAGACTATGTATGTCATGTGTAGTTTATTTCAAGAAAATACTGTTTTCGAAATGCTTGGCAGGAGAAGACACAATACCCCCTACAGCGGAAATGGTTCGCCTCAGGGTCGGGTCGTCATAGTTGTTATTGGCCCTTATTTTGGAGGCTCGGCGAGGCCAATCACAGCGTCGTTTTAATGTTCGGTCAGGTCGGAGAACTCCCCAATATTTCTTTTGTATTTTTTGTCGTACCGCTTGTCCTTACTGACCGTTGTTTCTTCACTTCACTGTCATATTCCTTCACGTATGATCATCGTTATTTTCTTGTGGAAATTTTTTTCTACGCCAACCCGAATTAACTTTCCGTACTTCATATTGTTCTTCAATGGCTTTTCTTTGTCTAATTTTTTTGTTCATACGGCTTTTTATTTTGCCAAGAATTATTTCAACCAACATGGAAGATCATAGGACCAAAACGGCATCAAAGAACAGAGGATTTCTCAGTGCTGTAGCGCAGGGGAATGTCCTGGTCCAGTGCGGGTAATTCATCTGCGACTCCCGGGTTCAAGTGTCTTTGTCAAAGACTCGGTTTTATAAAAAAAAAACCGTAGGGTTTGTGGGGTGGGGGCACTCAGAGAGGTTCGCAGTAGTTGGTCCTCTTTATTGATAGTATCGTTAGTTTATCTTCCCATAGAGTAATACATTAACAAGGTCTGTAACACTAGTGTCAAGTCAAGCCCGATTGGCAGACAAGATCACAGGCTCGAGCTTTACGCATTTAAATGGACGCCCCTTTCTACTAGTAGTACTAGCGTAAATGTTCTTCTGGTACTAGTACGCTATCAGCCCGATTTACAACATCCATTTTCGTTCGCCGTTCGTCAGGGACAAACAGACAGTTTCTTCTCAGCCCACTCCTAGCCCTAGTGTCCAACACATGACCAAGCAGGGATACTTAGTATAGGTATCCATTGGTGACAAAAAAAAAAAATTTGAGGGACCCTACTCAAGATACACTACCGGTTGAGAAGTGTTTTTCGGACAATTCGAGGTGCTGATTTCCGATATGCACCATGCAAAATTGTCACGTTGGTGGAAAGTTGCTTTTAAAGGGAATTACCAACGAATTTCCTTTTTTTTTTAAATAAGTTTATGAAACCCCATGTGCAGATCCACTATTTGACTAAAAATGTTTATGTCAATTCGAGGTGTTGCTTTCAAAAGACACCTTACAGATCACACATTGGTGGAAATTGGATTTTTAAAGGGGAATTACCCGATTTTCCTTATTTTAAAAAATAATATAGGTTAGAATATCTACTAATTTGATTAATGTTAAGGAGTGTTTATGTCACTTGCATTGTGGGTTTGATTCAAATAGATATGATAACAAACTCGGCACATTGTTGGAACAGTGGATTTTAAAAGGAGATTATCCCATGTCCTTATTTTTTATTAGCATTATCAAACAATGCCCACTATCCACGAATATGACAAAAATGTTTAGGAAGTGGTTTTAGGTGAATTTGGGGATGGTGCTTATTTTTAATATACACTATACAAAAAAAAAAAACAAGCGTTTGTTGGAAATTGATTTTAAATGTGAAACACTGCATTTTTTCCCTGCCTGCATTTTTGAAAAAAAAATATCAAGGGGTCCCCCTCTGGGAGGATGGGTACCTTGATCAAGGCTGTCTGCTAACACCGACAAACTTGTTATTTTTTCACACTGTACTGCATAATTAACACTCCAACTTTTTGAACAGTGTATTTTTATGGGCTCTCTGTCTAGACAAAGATTATATAATCAATTAAAAAAATGTACACTCTAGTGGTTCTTTTGTCCCACTGGCTGGATCCGTTCCTACTAGTCTAGACATACACCCCAAACAACCTGTTGTGGTCAGGTGCAGTGTTGTGCTACTCAGGAGGGCGCACCTTGATCCTTCCTTTGTGGTTTTAATCTTCCCTGTATAAACTCCTATAAATGTTCTGTGCAAATGCAGAAAAAGTCGGACAGACTGTACAAGGAAAGGCGCTCTGCCTGAGTTAGTTGAACTTATTGAACTTGCCAGTAAAGCATGGAACATAGCCAGTAAAATGGAGACGTCAAATTAGGTGTTTAATAGAGTGAATTCTTGCAATATTTTTTAGGAGGATGTGCTCCACTTCTTTAAATATTTACATATTTATAATATAATAAAAACACACAAAAAAAATAAAAACATAAAAATAAAAAATAAAAATATAAAAACATAAAAAAAAAAATATAAAAAATTAAAAAAAAAAAAAAAAAATAGAAAAATTAAAAAAAAAAAAAGTACAAAACAAATAATATAAAAAAAAAATAAATCAGACGTGTGAAAACGATTAATGAGTTGGTAGAGCGCATGGAACAAGGCTAGAGGTATAGCGGCCTTGATTATTATGTTCATGTAATGTTTGAGAATTAAAGGGCACTCTTCTATTGGAACCGATTATACTAGAACCTGGAACAGATCTATTTTACAAGACGGCCGTCCATTGGGAATGGTTGGTGATCTCCTTAATGACCCTATGAGATGACTTGACCTTTGGGGGGGGGGGGGGAAAACCCCTGTAACTTCACATGTTTAGAATGTCCATATGGATCTTTTATGCGACATTGAATCACGAATCATGATTTGTAATGTATTTTGACTCAGGACCGAATGAACCCCTAAATGACCCCTTTAACCATGTTTATAGAATCAAATGATCAATATTCCTGACAAATTCAGCTCAATCGGAGCTTGTAGGTTGTAGATTTGACCTTTGACCTTGAACTTAGACCTTTGGGTCTGGAATACATAGACCTCTCCTACCATTAATGTTACCTCACTGTAGCAATAACGGTATTTATCTGTCTTTTTGTAGGCTGAGATAACCAATTTGGTTATTTTTAGCATTTTTGGCAACATTGACCTTTGACCCCCTTAATGACCTGTGATTCCCGGTTAAAATAAAAAAAAAACCTCGTGTACCAACAAAATGCCTTGGTCCAATGCCAAATAAAAAAATTCTACTATGCTTAGTTCTGGAGATAAAAATTCTTGAAATTATTTACCTTAAAACCGAAAAGGACCTTAAATGACCTTTGACCTCCAAACATAAAAATACCTTGCCTACACCAGGAACAGAATGCAAATCTGACGTTAAGATCACTGTACTCTGTTTGGTTTTGAAATAAAAAATGTTTTAACATTTTAGAAATTTTTGTTTGGACCGTCAGTGACCCCTTAATGACCTTTGATTCTAAAACTGTGGACAACCCGAAGACCCTGCCTGGGTACAAATACATTTTGCTCTTGACGTCACTCTGTTACGTATTTTGTAAGGACATGCGATTTTTGAATATGTTTCACAATTTTTGGCTTTCCAACCGGAAATGACCCCCTTAATGGACCTTTGACTCCTTATCCCTGAACACCTATAATGAAGCAGGTGTCAGTGGTTCCTCTGAACCATTTTAGTTGATATCGACGTAATGCTGTAGAAGAAGATAATTTGTACATTAAATTCAAATTTGACGCCTGTGGCCAGGTCAAAGGTCAAACAGGGTTCAATGTCCAGATGACATAAAGGGACGGTTTAGCGGGTCATTTGATGTAAGTCTCGTCAGAATACGTCCAACGATGACCTGAACTAGCCGCATTTTGAAGTGTTGCCAGAAAAGAAAGAAGAAACAAACATCCAAAGGTCAAACAGCGGGCCATAGTCATATGACATCAATTGGACGGGTCAGCGGTCATATGGTGAAAGTCTGGTCAGAATACGTCAAACCAAGTCTGAACTAGGACGCAGTTGAAGTGTTGCCAGAAGACGAAAGAGGAGGAAGAAGAACATCAAAACAGAATACGACTGCCTGAAGGCCGCCTTGTAAAGAAAGATAACGCATAAAAACAGAACAAGACGGCCTGAAGGCCTCTTGTATTAACAACTCAAATATTACATTGGTAAAGTTTTTATAGCGTTAAGAATTTGTTGCACTTTTTCGCTCCAATCTTCGACCACATCACTACTGTCGTATTTTACAAAACACGTTTTCCCGAAGAAATCGAAATTCAAATCTAATCGCGACCATTTCATGTCTATAACGGTAAAAACGAGCATATGAACATCTAACTTTACTGTTTGATAAAACATTTTTACGTCCATATAACCCATAAATCCAACTTTAAAACTGCAATTATATTTCTTAATTAGGCTACAAAGTTATAAGTCTATATGTGAAATCACAACTATGTATATTGCAAAACTACGACGCATATTACACCCTTTGTTTTTCAATGTACGTAAACTAGATCACTATGTGAAACGCTTGTTTACGAAATAACGATGGAAAGATCAAATAGATTCTGTATGTAAATCGTTTAATTTTGAGATCGGCAAAACTAGAACGCTATATCAAACACGTGTACATGAATGGCGATTTTAACATACGACAGTATGTGAAACGCGATATGATGATTTTGAGAAACTGTCAAAATCATAATTATAACCTAATTTAATTTAGGCATCCTCACATTTTGAACTTTGTGGATGACAATAACTCGATGAACTAAGTAATAAGGGGCGGAATTTCGCCGCGCCAAACCTCACAAATGTTGAAATACGACAGTATGTTGTGCGGGCTACGAAACATTGTCCTTTATTTGAGGAGCTTTGAGTTTCCAAGAAGAATCTTCTGTTTTCAATCAGTTTCTCTCCAGGAAAACTCATGTGTTTTTTTATCATTCTTCAGGTAATTATCATTTCATGTTTTACCAAAGTCATAGTAAATGTAAGAAAAACTGTCAAAAACTTGCTTTATGTGTCTACAGTAAATTTTTTTATTTAGTGCTTTTGTAAAATGGGTTGGGTTTTAACAGCAATTAATTTCTTTTTTATTTATATTTATTTATTACCACTTTATCGGCCATTGTTAGCCCATCAAATAACAGGTTTTTACAAGAATACTCAAATGTTGTTGCGACCGCCATTAGAAAGGGACCCACCCCAGCCTTTTTTTTCACGCACCCATTCTGAAGAAAATGATATCCCCTCGGACAAGAACTACACTCACTTCACCAGCTCATTATCTTTACGTTTTTGCAACTTTTTAACCATTGAAACGGGATTGGGAAGCCTGTATTTTCTTAGTGGTTATTTCTGTCACAAATAGGGCCTCAAATGGTTATCCATAGCTCTCTGCTTACACAAATTAATTTTCCATGCGTCAGTATCGAATAATGCAAGTCATTTAATGTCCTTGCCCAATCAGCGCGTCGGCGCCCTGCGTGATCTAGCACCCACGCGTAGTCAGCACTGACAAGGAAAAGGCTCAGTTGCTCTATGACCTACACATGCAGTTGTGGTTGCAAGTTCTCGACTGTGCTGTTTTCAAAGAAATTTGTTACCATTTGGATTGGGCAAGTTTGTTGCATTTTTATGTAAAAATATGTAGGCTGAAGCATGAATAATCAGGATTGTGAGTTAGGTTAGATTTATGAAGAAATATTGTCGACAATTGTGTGTGGAAATTCAGAATCTACTCGTCCACACATTTGAAATTGAAGTCAGTATTTTCGTAATTAAAGTTATTAATTCATGTCAGGTTGCTTCAGATAATAATTTATTGTTCCATTCTAAATTTCACACTAGATGTTAGGTTACTGTCATGTAATTAGGTATTGTATTGTAAAGATGCGAAAATTAGCGTGAAAATTTCGGAGAATAGATCGCGCAATGTGGCATGTTTGGTACTTCAAATGACTTTACACTTCAGAAAAATCACTTGAATTTCATTATTTAGTAAAAATCTTAAATATCTTTTATGCATAGCCATATCTTGCAGGGATGGGAAGTTAGGTTGTGGTTGTGTTTTTGTTGTACAAACTCACTTGATAAAATCGAATTGAAGAGAGAAAGGAGGTTATGTTCCCTGTATAACACTATGGTATAGAGGTTATTGCGTGATGCGCGTACACGATGTTCCGTTGTTTTTTCTTCCTGACACATATACAGTATAGCGGCTCATTGGTCTGCGTGGTGCTTGCTGTCGTCAATGTGTCGTTTTACACTGCAGTATAGATGAATCCCAAATCGCTTGATGGGATTGTTTTTGCTAGATACTTACCCTTCAGTAATTATTTTGAATTGACTAGTAAATTATATAATGAAAAAAAATTTTGGGGGAATATATTTAGTGGATTTCGGAAATGATAGATTTTTTTCTTTTGTGAAAAAAATGTCAACATCGTGAAATATCTTCTCTTTGATTTTTCATTGTTAATTTATTCACGGGTCACTATGTAAATTCAAGGTCTTTCACTGTATGGTACTGCAGCTGCACGACTGCTCTAATAGGAGAGATAAGAAATACTTATAATGTTGAGTGATATTAATTTTAAACTTAACAAGTTAGGACGATCCAGACATGATTAAATATTTTCTCTTTAATCATTGGAGGTTAATTTTCGTGTAAACTTTAGTTATTCACTGTATAGTACTGCACGTGCGCACCGAACTGTTAATAATTAAGAGGGTTTAAGAATGTGAAGCCTTGTAATGAAGTAGGAGCTGATGGAAGAACATAGTTAAAATCTTTTTCGGCTTTAACTGTTTCGTTAGGAGAAGTTTAAATCCATGTGAATAGTGTCTATTGTAAAGAAAATAAAAATATTATATAGGTAAAGACAAGGCTATTGTTCCGTCTATGATAGGGAATTTTGTTATTCTTTCCTTTATTACTTTGGACTATTATATTTTTGAATAAAATACTAATAAATACTAACGTTAAAATAAATACTAACTTTAAAAAGCCACTTGATAACTTTTACCGTGCCCTCAACAGTTTTTTAGAAAGTTATCACTTCTTCTGCTTTTATGGATTTGGTGAATTAATTAAATTGTTTGTCATTTTGATGTTTTGCGGAAATATTAACTTCATTAGAAGAATTATCATTTTGTAGGATAGTTAGGAACTACTCTCATAGGGAAGAATATTATGAACTGCCCTATTAATCTACGGACATGGATTTATTATTCTATGAGATGAGATACTGGGAACATATTGGCCCTCCCTTTAGAGTTAGTGTTAAATGTGTAATGACGATTGGGCTACTCCACATCATGGCGTGGTGTGTGTATTAGATCTAGGGGATGATGAGTTTAAAAAAAATAAATACAGATACTCACATCATGTCGAGTATGTGCTAGATCAGGGGTGGGGGGGATGATGCGAGTCAAAAAGATGGAAATAAATAAGAAAGTTGATGTCATTATTTTATGCAAACCTATGATTTGATTGGCTGCTATTAAATAAAGCTAGGGCTTGTGGGTTCA
>JAMKCH010057562.1:0-10221 GCA_023653785.1 Ophioderma brevispina
GCCTCCTGATGGATTACGCACAAGCAGTACAAATACATTTGGTGCGCTAGTTTTAAGTATTTTTAATCTGGCAATTGCCGTGAAGATAATAGCCGGTTTGCGTGTGCATGTGTATCATCCGTGTATTCCGGTACTTACAACATCGTACATATGCACATGACGATGTCAATAGTAATAGGTCTATTTTACAAATATTTTTATGATCCAATATATTGGTAAGGGTGAAACGTAACATTACTCTACTTTGCATTTTATTAATGTACATTTTCCCGATGAAAATAACATATAGAGGGCCTGTGTGGAATGTCATATTGAAAAAAAAATACTTTATAAACACATTACATCTTTATTTATCGGAGAATTGGACTTAAAGTGCTTATAGGAATTTGAAATGTTCAAATCGGCTGGCTGTTTAGGTGTTTGGTACGGACAGGGTCGAGATTCGGTCGGGATTTCGGGCATATTCTCGGCATAACACCGTTTTATCCCGACCGTTTTTTGTTCTTTTCCCTATGGCCTTTTTTTTTGTGCGTCTTTTGTCTTTTCCCGCGCGTCTTATCCCGGGCCGTCTTTCGTCTTTTCCGACTTGTCAATCCGTGTGTACTGACAAACTTGTGCTGTATGCTTCGTTGTGTGGTGTGTATGTGTGTGTGTGTGAGTTGTATGCTGATGTTGATATAGTCATTTGGCACTTAAATATATTATAATCTTCAGTATGCAAAATTGGAACTTTAATATAACATTAGTATATAAGTCTTAATAGTTGTAAGACTACCGCCACAATAGTAACAAGTTGAAATCGTTGCGTGGAGGTATCATTATAAGCTGCAAAGTATGCCTTGTAATGTGGGTGTAAGTGTGGGTATAATCGTGCGGGTAGACTTATACTAAAGGGTACAATGTAAGCGCAATGCAAGGGGCCTTCAATTACTGAAGAACAAAAAACCGTTAAAACGGCCAGCGCTAAAATTGTGGGGGTCCCATAGGCATCCCCCAAGTCACTTATATGTTATGGGTCAAATATGAACTAAAACTCGTAAATAGTTAACGCTGTGATGTTTCAGTTTTGGTACCTTTAAAAATTAAATATTGCACTCTTCTTTTGTTAGAATGTGTAAACATCAATATAAATTTATTAGTGTAATAGGCCTTAATAATTATAAATTACGCAAAAACGGTAACAAATTAAATTGGTGCGTGTATCATTTCTTATATAGCTGCCAAGTGAATTTGAAGAAATGTGAAATTGAGTCTCCTGCTGCGATAACGCCAAGCAAGTTACACTACATTTTGGTTCCTAGTTTTAAAGTATGTTTTTCCTCTGCAATATGCGTGAAGATAATACCGGTTTGCGTGTGCAATGGGTATCATACGTGTTTTTCGGTGACTTACAATCGTACATATGCACCAGCACATGACGAATGTCTAATAGTAATAGGCATTTACCAACTTTTTATGATCCAATTATTGTAAGGTGAACCTTTACATTACTCTAACATTTGGCAGTTTATAATGTAACAATTTTCCCCAGAGGAAAATACACATATAGAGGCCCGTGTGGAATGTCCATTTGAAAAAAAATATTTTATAAAACACAATTACCCTCTTTAAAATCGGAGAATGGACCTTTATAGTGCATTATAGGAATTTGAAATGTTTTCACGGCCCTGGCCTGTTAGTGGTTTTGGTACGGAAGGTCGTATTCCGGTCGGGATCGGCATATTCCCAGGGCAATAACACCGTTTTTTATCCCAACCGTTTTTTGTTCTTTCCCGAAGTGCCTTGTGTGTTATTTTCCCGGGCGTCTTTTGTCTTTTCCCCGGGTGTTCCCTCTTCCCGGGCGTCCCCTTTGTCTTTTCCCGACTGTCAATCCGTGTGTACTGACAAACTTGTGCTGTCTGCTACGTGTGGTGTGTTGTATTGTGTGGGTGTGTGTTAGTTGTTGCTGAATGTTTATAAGTCTTTGGCACTTTTTAAATTATTATAATCGTTTCAGTATGCCAATAGGGAACTTTAATTAACATTAGTATATAAGTCTTAATAGTTTGTAAGAACTACGCAACCAATAGTAACAAGTGTGAAAGTCGTTGCGTTGAGGTATCATTTATAAGCTTGCAAAGTTAGCCTTGTAATGTGGGTGGTAAAGTGTGGGTGAATAAACTCCGTGCGGGTAGACTTATAACTAAAGGGTAACATGTAAGCGCCAATGCAGCTTGCAATTTACTGAAGAAACAAAAACAGTTAAACGGGCAGCGCTAAAATTGTGGGGGTCATCCATAAGTCAACATCCCCCCAAGTCACTTATATTTAAATGGGTCAAATATGAACGAAATATTCGTATAGTTAACGCTGTACAATGTTCCAAGTTTTTTTTCTTTATTAAAAATTAAATATTAGCACCTCTCTTTGTTAGAAATGGTGGCTAAACATCAATATAACAATTTATTAGTGTATAGGCCCTTCAATAATTATAAGGATTTAAACTGGCAAAAAACGGTAACAAATTATAATTGGTGCGTGTATCATTTTCGTAGATAGCTGCCCAAGTGATTTTTTGAAGAAAGTGGAAATTGAGCCTCCTGATGCGATTACGCACAAGCAGTTACCATACAATTTGTTGCGGCGTTTTAAGTAATTTTTTAATCTGTAAAAAATATGCGTGAAGATGAATAGCCGGTTTGCGGTATGCAATGGGTAAGATCGGGTGTATTTCGGTGACTTTACATCGTACTATGCACACATTACGGAATGTTAATAGTATTGAGGTCTATTTACAATTTTTTTATGATCCAATATATTGGTAAGGGTGAACTTAACATTACTCTACATTTGCATTTTATTAATGGTAACATTTTTCCCATATGAAAAACATGTAGAGGCCTGTGTGGAATTCATTTTTTGAAAAAAAATATATTTATAACACATTACACTCTTTATCGAGAAGACCTTTTTGTTATTTATAGTAATTTGGTAAAATGTTCCAAATCGGCCCCCTGCCTGTTTTAGTGTTTGGTTACGGTCGGTCGAGATTCCGGTCGGGATTCGGGCCATCTTCCAGGGCATAACAACCGTTTTATCCAGACCGTTTTTTGTTCTTCCCTATGCCTTTTGTTATTTTCCCGGCGTCTTTTGTCTTTTCCCGGGTGTCTCTTCCCGGGCGTCTTATGTCTTTTCCCGACTGTCAATCCGTGGTTGTACGTGACAAACTTGTGCTGTAATGCTACGTGTGGGTGTGTATGGTGTGTGAGTTGTTGCTGATGTTGACATGGCACTTAAATAATTATATTTCATATGCAAATATGGAACTTAATATAACATTAGTATGTAAGTCTTAATAGTTGTAAGACTAGCCAATAGTAACAAGTTAAAATCGTTGCGTGGAGGTATCATTTATAAGCTGCAAAGTATGCCTTGTAATGTGTGGGTGTAGTGTGGGTACCTCACTCGTGGCAGGTAACTTATTTAACATACTAAAGGGTACAATGTAAGCGCAATGCAAGGCTCAATGCGTGTTAAAAGCTAATTTCATGCAATGTAGCAATACTAGAAGACCTATAGATTTCATATATGGCCTATTTTAACACAGAACCTGTTTTTTAACAATTACTACTCTCCCCAGAGTCCGTTAGGTGCCCAGGGTTTCCAAGCACCCCAACTAATTAAACTCATTGCGGAAGCCATTTTTTTCTTTTGTAATAAAAAAGCGTATTTAAAATCAGCCTGACAAATACCTAAAAAGAACAAAAAATCTTTCAAACGACCAGCGCTATTGTGGGGGTCCATGGGCATCCCCCAAGTCACTTATGTGTTAATGGGTCAAATAGGAACGAAATACTTCGTAAATAGTTAACGCTGTGATGTTCAGTTTGGTACTTGTTTAAAAAATTAATTTAACACTCTTCTTTTGTTAGATATATGTGAACATCCATATAAACTTTATTAGTGTATAGGCCTTAATAATTATAAGATTAAGAACAAACGGGTAACAAATTAAATTGGTGCGTTATCATTTCTTTTACGCTGCCAAGTGGATTTGAAGAAATTGGGAAATTAGCGCTCCTGATGCGATTACGCACAAGCAGTAACAAATACATTTTGTGCGCTAGTTTTAAGTATTTTTGGCATAGCATTTAAGAAATCGGATTGGTCTGTTTGTAATCTCGCAGTGCTAGATATGCTTAATACGCTAGTACACTATAGTGGGAAGGGAACTGTAAGTTAAGCGAAGAGGTGGTATATTGTCTCTTTCTTACTGGTTTGTGAACATAACGCAATTTGTTAGGATCAGCGAGGGTGTATGTTTTGTGGAAGATGTCCGAGTTATCGTTTCGCAGGGGACTATAGATGTTTGAGACGATGGCTAATACTTTGCTTCGAATTACTGAGTATTTGGATTTATGCGGAACAGGTTTGAAGCCACGACACACGCACAGGTGGGGTATCTATCAAACAATAAAGAAAATATACACTGCGTTACAATAGACTATTAGATGAAGTACACAAAACGAAAAGAGAAATAATGACGGGTATATGGGCCAATCACGGTCTCTTATTTGAAGACACAAGTTAACCCTGCTATCAAGGATGACCGAATCACACGCGGATGCGCTATTATGTTCCAAATCTGCGAGTTGTCTTAATAGTAGTTGAAAATTTGGCCCATTACTTAATGTAGAAGGGAGTCAAAGTTTGCATATAGAGTAGCTATTCTCACTCATAATCGTGTTGTACTATTGAACAGAGTTGACGTGATTTTTTTAAATGGTGGAGGGGATTTATGTTGGTTATTGTTTTTTAGTCAGGGAGCCAACGATGCACGCATTAGTTAACATGGTCTCGAGCTGCTTAGGGTTGTTTCAAATAGTTGCGATATCCAGGGGGTTGTGAGATGAACAGTTAACCTATTGATTTCCGTTGAACAAGGTGGCCTCATTGGGTATGTGGATACGCCTACCAGAATTAAAGAGGCGAGGTTGATATGTTAAAACAACAGGAGCTAGCAACCAGACACGACCTGTAATTATACCATGCGGTGTTTGAAAACACGCTATTGGTCATTAGGCCAGTTAACAGCAATGGTTGTAACATGTTGGGCTGGTTCTTTAAAAGGCGGGACTGTTACACACGGGCAATTGTATCTGTTAGATTTTTAATACTAAGGGGGCCATAACGAATTCGTGAACAAAAGAATGACCTAGGATGTTAACTGGTCTTTAGTTTGAGGAATAAAGGCTGGCATGCGCTGGGCTGATCGTTCGAGATGAGGCAATAATACTTATGGAAAAATTAGCATTGCATGTGTATTTGAGATTATTTTACGTTACAATTACCATCAATAGCTCTCATTTGTGTGTTCTATGAAATGCTTTGTGAATATCCTTTTAAAATGATAGTGATGATTAAGTGATATAAATTGACTTCATGGTTGAAAATATTTGAAATTGTGGCTCATTAGTAGACCTACACTATTGTGAAGAACCCAAAAAATTTACAGTTATATTATGAGCCATTTGGAAATATACCTTCTATATAGTACTTGCAATTTTTAACAGGTTTATTCAATAACCCGTGGTAGTTCATTCACAAAATATCCATTTGGAAACTTTGGACATTTCACCTAAAATCCTTAATTATTACAGAAATGACAAATTTGCAAAAAATTGAAAAGTTTACCCAGAGATTCGCCTGATTCCCGGACGTGAGGGGGTGTGCGGTCTGTGTGGTTGGGGTTGGGTTGTGTGTGTGGTGTGCGTTGTATGTGTTGCGGTGGTGTGAGGTGTGGTGTGTGTGTGTATAGTGTGTGGTGTGGGCGTTGTGGCGTGTTTATGACCGCGCTCGGTTTAAGGTTTAATTTTCTGATGTCACCTGCATGGAAAGTGGAAGTCCAATTGTCACCACACTTTGGTGATAATAGGTTACAACAATGGAAAACATGATTTAATGAGGTCAAACGGTCGATATGGAAGGTTCTAAGGCCAGTGCGGTCAATTGTAAATTAGTTGGTCGGTTATCTTTGGTGTCGTTAACCCCTTAAGTGGACCAAAGGGGTTCACTGACCGTTCGTGACCCAAGGGGGGGGGGTCCATGGAAAACACAAGGATAACAAACCTTCCCGAGGGAAAGGAATTTTGCACGACATTATACCACAGGTGAAGGGTCGTACGGACAACTTCAAATCAGCAATATAAAATGAAATGGTTACTTTGGAGCAAACATTAGGGGCAAATCCATTGTTTTCAAAAACACGGCGAAAATCGGCAAAAAGAGAAGGAAAATTCAAATGAGCCGAGAGGTTAAATTCAAACATATGAAAACTATTTTCTGTTATAATCTATCAGAAGAACCAAATTACATATTTAACAGCACGAGCACAGTTTTCATCATAAAAGGTTAATTATATTTAAGTTACTCATAATTGTTTACTTACATGTGTGTGAACTTAATCAGCCAAAAAAAATCGCTTTGTTCTTGGATTTTTGTACAAATATTCTCAGATGATTCCGTTAGTGGCTGAATGGGGGCGGGGGGGTCCATGGAACCCCCAACTAATGAAACTCCTTAAAACGGCTTGGACAATTTCAATATTTGGAATGAAAAGAAGGCATTTGAAAAGTCAGACAATTACACAAAAAAACCGGTCTTTGCAAAAATCCCACGCTTATAGCGGGGGGCGCAGCGCCGAAAAACCATTTTGGGGTCCATAGGAAACCCCCGGTCACTGAAGTGTTAAGTTAAATGCGATCAAGGATCATGTATGCCGCCTCATGGAACGTTCCATATGTTAATATTTCAAAGATCACATCATAAGGTCAAACGGGCATCGAGTCACGTTTTGAAATAGAGTGCGTTAGTTAAATTTTTGAAAGTGAAATTTCGAATTATCGACCATTATTATGTGTTTATAAATCAATTGTGGGAAAATAGAGGATCCAAAACATATAATGATAAAATTCAAGTTGGCTGGATTTCGCCCATATTATGGTCTCGCTATGAGTTTTTAAAAAATTGGGTCTTACGATACTACTATCTGTTATATTCAAAGTCTTCTTCAGCTGTGGCCAAACATCGCAAGCCATTTACATATAGGAACTGCTTCCTTTCCCACCCGATAAAATGCATTTGTAAAACATCGTAATGCGGTGTTAATCAACTAAAGCAAGATTGGCACATTTTTGAAGGAGCGCCCCAATTTTCAAAAATCTTGATTTTTTGCCACAGTTACGTTGTAATTGTCTAGGAAAACTATAACTGCGGATACGAGAATGCTAAAAAATGGTATTATCACAAAATTAAGCGAGTTTGTAAGTAGAATTTTGGATCCCAGATTGGACTAACGGCAGAGCTGGAAATGCACGTTTATGTCGTCCCATGATGATGAAATAGTGCCACCTCGAGAAAATCAACCTCAACTGACTGCTCTTGAACTTTAAAACAACTAATGAATGCGCGTAGACACGTTAATGGCGACATTCCCGGCTATTTCACATTGGAAGGCCGTTTTCAGCAGCCTTTGAATATATCGGGGATCCCCGATAATAATTATTCTAGTAGCCCCCCATACAAATTCCTTCGTTGGGACCATAGAATTTCGAACACCTCTAACTTCGAACACCTCTAACTTCGAACACCTCTAACTTCGAACACCTCTAACTTCGAACACCTCTAACTTCGAACACCTCTAACTTCGAACACCTCTAACTTCGAACACCTCTAACTTCGAACACCTCTAACTTTCTAGTACAAAATCCTCGTTGTGGGACAGCATCGACATTTTCGAACACCTCTAACTTCGAACACCTCTAACTTCGAACACCTCTAACTGACATTGCCTGAACTATTAAAACAAACAATGAATGAGTAGAAACACATGGCTATTTCCCGGCTATTTCACATTGGAAGCAATTTCCAGGCAGATTTTGATTTTCGGGGCTCCGATAATAATTATTCTAGTACAAAATTCTTCGTTTGGGACACAAGACATTTCGGCTTAACCATTACACAGGTAGAATTAAGAGCCAGTTACCAATGCAACGTGTAAAAATCTCCAAATTTTGAAAAAATGGGGGGATAGGCCGCCTGTCAAAAAAATGTGCTAAATATTGCGTAAGCGATTCCCAACGCGCCTCTCGTTGATTGTAAGAATGTGTGTCTCAAAATAGAGGTTTCATTTTAACACTAAAAAACAAAAAATTAAAAAAGTTAAAAAACTTAAAAAACTTTTTATTTGTTTTTGAAACCAATGTCAGAGATTGCTTGTCTTTTTTTAAAGACCTCTTCTTGTTAATCTGCCAACGGGTTTGAAAATAATAGCCGGTTTGCGGGCTTCTGTGCATGTGTATATACGGATTTCGGTGAATTGCATCGTACATATGCACCATGACGGTGTCTAATCGTAATAGCCTATTTGACAAATTTTTTTATGATCCATATATTGGTAATGGTGACTTATATGTGATGCGATCAAGCAAAATGAGTCTGAAGTCGGTCAGATCAGATTTTTACTTTTCGTGTAGCTGTAAGCACAATTTAAAAAGCTACATTTTGCTGAAATCCCATTGAAATTGACCAATAACTTCCAAAGTAATGATCGTTGAAGGGTGGCCAAAACAAAGGAACAAAAGACATTTTCTCCTTAGTTGGCTATATCTCAAAAATCAATAATTGCGATTACGACTTCTTTGCTTGATCACAACAAAATTGGTAACTTAAACATTAGTCTAACATTTGCATTTTATTAATGTACCACTTTTTCCAAGATGAACATAACATGTAGACGGCCTGTGGAATGTCATCATGAAACTATTATTTATAAACACATTGCAAAAGGCTTGAGGCAGTTCCCAACCTGATTTTAGCTGCATATAGGAAAAAAAAAAAAGTGAAACGTTCAAATCGACTGCTGTTGAGTGTTTGGTACGGGAAGGTCGAGATTCCGGGCCGGGATTCGGGCATTTTCCGGGGAATAACGCCGTTTTATCCCGACCGTTTTTTGTTCTTTCCCTAGTGAGCCTTTTGTTTTTTCCCGGGCGTCTTTTGTCTTTCCAGGTGTCTCTTCCCGGGCGCCTTTTGTGTTTTCCCGACTGTCAATCCGTGTGTACTGCCAAACTTGTGCTATATGCTAGTGTGTTTGGGGTGACTCGATGGTCGTGATGTAGTTTGATAAGTGGTGTGGAAAGCAGTGATATTTACTTCAGTCATGTCAGCGTAGTTGTGAATGTTTTTATACCATTTATTATTTGAATCTCATTGTTTTTTTTAGGACTGTCATTCACCGATATTGTTTACTACAAATTACTGTTACATTTACAACAACTCTAGCCTCAGTCTTAGCTCTTTCAGCTTAACTATGTAGCTGGTATAGAACTATAGGACTGACTGAAGATACAGAGGGTTTACAAAATGCGATTGCATTGCCAAAGTAACAGGGACCTTCACTAAATTTGTATAGGCACAGCACAAGCCATGCATAAGAGGAAAGGTCGGTCTCGTAGATGTAGGCCAACGAAATTTGATATTTTTGGGGTTATGTTACTTAATTCGGGAGAAAATAAATAGTACAGAGATAGACTACCAGAACGTTGACGTATAACTATAATTTTCTGCATGAAAAATAAAAATTTAATATACACCTACGCATTGGACCCGGGCACTGGCCTGACAACCAATGGCCAGACTCGCCAGGACACATAAGTAATTATTAGCATGTTTTAACTAGACAGGAATTGGAATTTTTAGACAGCAGCTAAAACATTTACAAAAGAGCACTAGCATACACGTAATAGTATGCACCATTGATGACAAAACATAAGAAGTGGAAAGTGAGTCTTATGATACACACTGGGTGATGTGGGGACATAGAGGGCACTATAAGTAAAAGTTATAGTGTAGTGTGACATGTCAGTAGAAGAGCAATCAATGAATTTGCAGTGACACATAAACAGGTATTCACATGTCCTTTGTTGAAGGTGCTTGACCTTAATTGGATATAAGTACTTCATAATCTCTTTAACTAGCACCCGGGAAGCACATCCATAGTGAATTTCCAGTATGTTACTTTCCTGCCCTGTCCCTAGTGGGGGGGGGGCCGGTAGGGGCATCCCTAGGCTGGTCAGGCCTGGTCAGGGATACTAGGGAAATGCCTGGGCAAATTGGAACAAGGCTTAAAAATTTTTGATAGGGTGTGAAAATAAAATTTTTGAAACATGGAAATGATAGAATATA
>JAMKCH010057563.1:0-43882 GCA_023653785.1 Ophioderma brevispina
ACCACAGAAGTGAAGCCGAAATACTACCAGCAACACCAAATAAATCTGATTCTTATCAGAAAACGTCTGTGATAAACAGATGTTGACCTTAATTCAAAAGAAAGAACACATTTCCCTTGCCCACAAATTCCAATACAATTACATTGTCAGAACAAATTAAAAACAACAAATTCCCTCTAAATCAGCAAAAGGGTTAATTAAATAGACCTGTAGGCCGAACATTACGGTAAAACTGCACGCGCCTTAACAGGCGTGCGGCCGCCCTTAGTTACCGTTAGGTGAAGGGTCAGTTAGCCGGGTCAAGGTCAGGGGTTGCCACCGGGTAAAGGTCAGGGGTTGAGACCGATTCATGCAGTAGGCCCAACATTACGTTAAAACAGCACGCGCCTTAACAGGCGTGCGGCCGCCCCTTAGTTACCACCAATTGAAAGCTCAGTTGCCCGGGTTAAGGTCAGGGGTTGCGACCGCGTAAAGGTCAGGTGTTGGGACCGGTTCATGCAGTAGGCCCAACATTACGGTAAAACTGCACGCGCCTTAACAGGCGTGCGGCCGCCCCTTAGTTACCGCCAATTGAAGGGTTAGGGTCAGGGGTTGCGACCGCGTAAAGGTCAGGGCTAGAACACTAGAAAGTTTACCGGAACACAACTTACATGCCTTTGCCCGGCTAGGTAGAAAGTTTCGCTGCCGTGGCCCGGCTTGGATTCCAAGGTATAAAATTATAAAAATGCAATCATTTTTCAGGTAAGTATCAGATAGTGTAGTGGATACAGCGACGGACCCAAGACCGCTAGGATTCAGGTTCGAGTCTCAGTCAAGGTAAGTAATGTTTTTCTCTTTCTTTTTGTCATACTTTTTGTACTCCCCGCTTCCCTTGGGGGAGGGGAAATGCCTGAGGGTGGGGAGTTATATTTTTCGCTTCTTTTTCTTTTCCGGATCAGCGGATTGTGACATTTCCGCTGCCGTGGCCCGGCTAAGTCAAGGGTCACTTGCCCGGGTCAAGGTCAGAGGTTGTGACCGGTTAGAGGTCAGGGGTTGTGACCGGGTCGTACTGTTGGCCGAACATTACGGTAAAACCATGGTAAAAAGTGCGGGAGTCTTAACCGATTCATTCCCCAAGAAATGACCCGGTAGCTTTCTAATAAAATGTCGGCCACCTACCGGTTTCCGCAAAACCTATTTAGGATTTTGTGTTTTAGGGTTCATATCTAATGTTTTAGAGAGTGCGTATCATACCCAGTTTCTGACAGCAAACTCGCACCAGTCAGTTCAGGTTAAGTACTGGGCCATCGCTATGAAGTTGCTCTAAGGATAGAAAACTGGCCGCGACCAGAACGTATACTATAGGAGGGTAGTGCCTCTCAGACATTTCAAAAATGAACTAAGTCCAGAGTTCAGAAAAAAAAACTAAGTCCAGAGCGGAACGCCTCCTTGTTCAGCGGGAAGTCGCCCTAGATTTTTGGATGAAAAGTCACGTAGCCGGGCCACGGCATGTTGACTTTTCAAAAATGAACTAAGTCCAGAGTTCAGAAAAAAAAACTAAGTCCAGAGCGGACTGCCTCCTTGTTCAGCGGGAAGTCGCCCTAGATCTTTGGGTGAAAAGTCACCTAGCCGGGCCACGGCAAGTACGTAGCCAGGCCACGGCAGGTTGACTTTTCAAAAATGAACTAAGTCCAGAGCGGACTGCTTCCTTGTTCAGCGGGAGGTCGCCCTAGATCTTTGGGTGAAAAGTCACCTAGCCGGGCCACGGCAAGTACGTAGCCAGGCCACGGCAGGTTGAATTTTCAAAATGACAAAGTCCAGAACGGACTTGCTTCCTTGTCAGGCGGGGTCGGCCCCTAATAATCTTTTGGGTGAAAATCACCTACCAGAGGCCACGGCAAGTACGTAGCCAGGCCACGCAGGTTGAATTTTCAAAAATGAACAAAGTCCAGGGCGGACTGCTTCCTTGTTCAGCGGGAGGTCGCCCTAGTGCTTTGGGTGAAAAGTCACATAGCCCGAGCCACGGCAAGTACGTAGCCAGTCCAAGCAGGTTGAATTTCAAAAATGAACTAAGAAGTCCAGAGGCGGGACCACTTCATTGGTCAGCTGAAAATCCCCCTATATCTACTAAGCAAACCTTGGGTGAAATGTCTCATAGCTTTTCAAAAATGACTAAGTCCAGAGCGGACGCTTCCTCCTTGTTCATCGGGAAGTCGCCCTAGATCTTTTGGATGAAAAGTCACGTAACCGGGCCACGGCATGTTTGACTTTTCAAAAATGACTAAGCTCCAGAGTTCAGAAAAAAAACCTAATTCCCAGAGCGGACTCTTCCCTGTTCATCGGGAAGTCGCTCTAGATCTTTAGGTGAAAAGTCAGCTAGCCAGGCCCCGGCAGCGACTTTTACCAAGGAGGGCCACGGCAGGTTGACTTTTCAAAAATGAACAAGTCCAGAGCGGAACGCCTCTTTTCGGGGGAAAGTCGCCCTAGAGCTTTGGATGAAAAGTCACGTAGCGGTCCACGGCATGTTGACTTTTTAAAAAAATACTTAGTCTCAGAGTCAGAAAAAAAACTAAGTCCATAGCGACTGCTTCCTTGTTCAGAGCAGTTCCCGGAAGTCGCTCTAATCTTTTTTTTGTGAAAATTCCACCTAGGCGGGCCACGTCAAGTACGTACCAGGCCACGGCAGGTTGACTTTTCAAAATGAACAAAGCCAAAAGGGAAAGCGGACTGGCTGCTTTCTTGTTCAGCGGGAAGTCGCCCGAGATCTTTGGGGAAAATTCACCAAATACAAGCAAGGCAAGAACGGCAAGTACGTAGCCAGGCCACAACACGGCAGGTTGAATTTTCAAAATTAACTAAGTCCAGAGCGGACCAAAACTTCATTGGTCACTGAAATCCCCCTAATCTACTAGCAAACCTTGGGTGAAATGTCTCATAGTTTTCAAAAATGAACTAAGTCCAGAGCGGACTGCTTCTGTCTTCCTTGTTTCACGGGAAGTCGGCCTAGATCTTTGGATGAAAAGTCACTAACCGGGCCACGGCATGTTGACTTTTCAAAAATGAAACTAAGTCCAGAGTGCAGAAAAAAAAACTAAGTCGCAGAGCGGACTGCTTCCCATGTCAAGCGGGATCGCTCTAGATCTTTAGGTGAAAAGTCACCTAGCCGGGCCACGGCAAGTACTAGCCAGGCCACGGCAGGTTGACTTTTTCAAAAATGAAACAAAGTCCAGAGCGGCTGCTTCCTTGTTCACGGAGGGTCGCCCTAAGATCTATGGTTGAAACGGTCACCTAGCCCAGGCCACTCAGTTTGAATTTCCAAAAATGAACTAAGTCCAAGGGCGGTCTCGCTGAATGCTAGTTCAAAAAACGACTAAGTACGAAAAAATTTCTAAGTCAGGTAGGGGGCGCCCTCTCGAATCTCAATCGTCAGGTTTCATCAACGTGGAAAATTCCTAGGCGGGAGTTAGATTACGTAAGGGATATAGCACCTAGGATGACGATTTTGTGACAAAGTGTAAAGTTTTTAGGTCAAGATTTCAAGTTTCAACAGCAATTTCTCAAAACTGTCAGGTGATTCGTGAGTCATTTATTCATGGATCCCAATCGACACCCAAATGTGACACCTCGACCACTCTATATGTATTCCCTCCCAACATTATCTCTTGACATTGCAATGGGAATTTTGATGTTAGGGCCTTTACTACTACGTTAAATATCAGATATGTCAAGAGTAAAATGTCACGGATTTTCACACACTTCAATGACCATGGTCACGTGTACAACTGTTTGTATTTAATATTTTGGGTTTTTCCTTATATCGACCCTAAAGCGTCAGTTACGAAGTTCCAAGGGAAGAGTTATGAGCTTTTGAGTTGTTAATTACATTAATCAAGATCTTGGGTTAGATTTTTACACGCTTTGCCACATTCAGACTGACATTCATAACTCTAACACCCTGGGTACTGTATTAAAACATCTTGGGCTAACTTGGAAAAAACAGTGACATTTGGAAATAACACATCACTTATAATCATCTAACAGTTTTTTGAAAATGTTTTACGAACTCCTTGGCCCAGAAAACACTTATTTTGCCCCAAAATCATCTCATAAGGTTATATATAATAAATATACGTTTTTCTAGATGATATGTCGCCATCTTGAAAAATAGCTTTGTATATCAAATTGTCATACTCAGACATTCTGGCAATTGTATATTGAACCTCGTGACCCAGACAAAATACATTTTGACACTAATGTCGCTGTAGTAGCGCTCTTACTTCAAAATGGCGGCCATTTTGGAAAATGGTTGGTTAAATGCGAAATGCCATCACTTTAAATTGTGTCATCACGTATTTTCGTGAATTACACAACCCAATGATCGATTTTACTATGATTGCAATGTTATTATTTCGTTCCGGCCCTGTTGGTAGAAATCTAAGCCCTTTTTCACCTTCTGCTGCAGCACTAGTATACCAAATTAATCCTGGCCAATCGAAACCCAAAGCGACCGATTAGCGATTTGAATGCACCTATCCTATTGAAATACAATTCATAACGGCAGAATTAAATTACGTCATTGGCGCAGTCACGGGCGACAACATTTTTTTAGCCTGTTGACAACCCCGTTTTCTTTCCCTCCCTTACTAATTCTCTCATAACACGTTATTGTCCACAGAGCTACCAAGGTCAATTATTTTGCTATCAAAACAATCATTTTGAAACTGCAGAAATGATCCTGAATTGTTAAATATTTAACTGGTCTTACAAATATGTAGCCTATAGCCCTTTAAGGTTACCATACTTATCTGTATCCAGACCTCATTTGATGGCTAGGAAGAATTTCCTGGAAGAGGACCAAAAGCGTTATCAATTTGCCATCGCTGAGCAAGTGGCCATCCATTTTCTCGTTCTTCCTAAAAAAAAAACCCTTCCACACTTTGTCTTAATTCCTAATGGCTTGACATATACAATATAAACCTCAAAATATTACAAAATTTCAAGGCAATTTTTTCCGCCCAAAGAATTTTGGCACAAAAATTTTTTCACCACCACCCCCCCCCCTTTTTTTAAAGCTAAAATCAGAAACCCAACACTAGCCGCATTGAAAGCTGAAATTCCACAGGGAATTTGAAAACGAGGCCTCTTAAACAAAACACCCCGATTAACGGTCATGCCAAAATCATTCAAAACAGCACAAACCAAGACGTCATCAAATGGGGGTTGAAAAAACTTGGGAGTTCTTGAATATGTGTGCGGTAAAACAATCTTTTGAGAACCTTCGAAAGCATTATCAATGAGATCAATTGTACACGACTTCCCGGCCCTGGTTCACCACCTTTTATAATAATTCCCTAGGTAAAATATCGGACCAAAAAATCTACGTCTGGTAAGGTAGATCACAGGACCTGATGTTTTGGCTTGAAGTACGTACATCACCCTTTCCTGTTACTTCACTTACTCTGTATCCTACAAGTAAAGTTTAACCAAAAACAATACTAGCAAAATGAGACTTTAAATATTTAAAAATCAGAACAGACAGAAATAAAATCCTAAGCATGCTGCAAATATATGTCAGAACCCTTTAATTTTTTTTTTTTCACGCGAAACGCATGTAAAATTGTTTTAAGGCTCACACGTTTACCTGCAATTCTGAAAAGAAAGCAGAGTATTGCGACATGGAATTGATATGTTAAAATAAAGAAATTAATTATTGGTAGACCTATATAAGCCGAAAACATTAGATTTTCCAACGCCATATTCTTATGGCCTCATCACCAAACCCCTTGTATTGCAGTTTTAAGTCGCAGCACCTACTCGAAGGTAATAATAAGAGAAAAATCCTGAGGTGGCAAACCCGTGCAGAAATACCTAATTTTTAAATTTTGACTTTAAATTTGTCCAAACCACCCCACCAAATGAATTAACAATAGCCGCAAAAGACCATGCGGCCTTTTTTTTTCTTTCCGCGAGATATGTTCCATGGCCTTATGATAACATACATGTATCAACACACATCCAATTCTAGTTTATGAGGGTGGATTGCCTATTGAGCAATTTTTGAAAAGGATAGGCACTGAATAAAAGTTGTTGCAAAATAAAATATCCAGAGCAGACATAAATTTGGGATAACGCATTTCATGGATGCACACGTGAATTCCCTACACTACAAAACCAAAAAAGGCTAGAAAAAATACGCCTTTAACAAACACGGTTGCCCAATATCTGATTTGGCAAATTTGAATGGTAACTTTGCACAGCCATTTTATAAATCAAAGTTGCCGATCTTCTAACACCAGTTGTTTTTATAAACGTCTATACTCCCTTGCCTTAATCCCTGACAAGTAGGCAATGGCTGCTAAATGCAAAGAAGATTGACGAGTGAGCCCAAAGTTCTAAAACGATAACGAAATATAAGCTACAATAAAGTAATTGAGGCGGGGCCGTGCCAATTCAGAAGAATGTGAACAAACTATATTGGTTTAAATTTCACCACCTTTGATATGAGCCCCGTGTAGACTTACTAGAAGATTATTTAGTATTAAAATGATACTCCTGACTCCTGTTATCCGACCCGATTATTATAAAAGATTTTCCCACATGTCACCCACAAGACTTATTGCCACGAAATCGGGGAAAAACTCTACCATGGCTTTGAGTCGTTTCGCACAACATTGATTTTTTTTTTTTTGCATTTGCCTTGAAATAAAGGGATTCCTCAAAATAAGCAAAATATAAGCCACATTTGCCGTTTATTTGCAGGTCACTTGCACCTTGGAGAATGTATTTTGAACCAGCTGTTTAGCGTCACATGTTAAGTCAATCAAACACCGAAGGAAGCCCTGCCTAGAGAGATTGCACTGCAGACGAATGACTAAGGAAACCGTTAGCAAATTGCCAATCCTCGAGAGACGTTTCAGGAGCTTTTTGCGCTTTAACCCAACTTATCTTTTAATTCCCCACATATTCGTATGGGGCACTGAAACATTTCAATCAAACACGGAATTGAATAGGATACCTAAGTAAGCGATAAATGAGGTTGGGCATATTAATTCGTCCGGTGCCAATGGAGCATCCAAACTCAAAAGATTCCTGAAAAAACAAGCCAGGCCTGGCATGAATGTGGTTATTATTGCCGCGATGAAAATGAGCATACGTGGAATGGCTGGACCATGCAAGAGGGGCGATCATCGATTGAAGCCCAATCCAAAAGAAGAAAATCCCACAAAGTGGCCTGGGGAACATGTCCGTTCATTGAAACGCTTTATCTATACAGTACTGGCGATTTATTTTGATCTTCTATAACATCAAAAATATTCAACCGGGTGTACTGGATAACCTGAATGCTGATTGTCTGTATTATAGCCACCTTTCCCCCTCGCTCTTATCACGTGTGATCTGGCACAACAAATTACTATATTGGACAGTACACATATCCCTGTCAATCCCAACATTTACCGGTGAAATGGACCACAAGCATTCCAGAGCTATGATATGCCAATCGTAATTGATTTTAAGTTGTTCCAAATACTCTGCACACGACCACCCTTATAGGCCACCTAAATCGAATGAAAAAAAAACTATACAATTTTGCCAGTCAAGTCAGGGTAGGATTTAATTGTAACTGCGAAACTTCAACAGTTATGGTGGATTATAACTGCAACAGAGAGGTGGCTCGGACTATTTGGTTAGGGAGCTTGCCTTTGTGTTGCCTTTACCCAAGGGTCCCGGGTTCAAATCTCAGTGGAGCTAATAAATCCGGGATTTAACTTTGCAAAGTGATACGGGTTAAACTCAGAATTACCACTCCTCATGGTCATTTGTTATGGACAAAGGAACCATGAAAGATCTCACTTGTCCCCATTGTTTTTTGTATTTTAGTTAGTTTTTTTGATGTTGCAACAAGGCGCTGATTATCCTGCCGCCTCTAAGTTGCATTTGTTTCTGTTCGAACAATTGCTGTATGACTCCTGGTCAATTTAACCTATGGGCTACGATATGGATTAAAAAAACAGATATTAATAATAATAGTTAACAAAACGATAAAGGGTCCTTTGGACAACTATACTTTGAACCAAAATTATTGACCCACTGTTTAATGTGCATTTGCTAGCACCACGAATGTCGTTGGAACGTTTTTCCAAAATCATGGATATTTCCTCTTGAACCAACTCGCCCTTCCCTTTTTAAAGGAATTTTATTCTTAATATTGAAACGCCCCACGACTTGCATCAAGTGGTACCAAACGTTTAAGCAGCCGTTAATTCATTGCACACAATAACGATTTAGCAGACGGCTGTTTTAAACAGCAAATCACTGTAATTTCACAGGAACCTGTATTTCTACTCATTTGAACATCAATTATTATTTTTTTTTTTTTTAAATGAACGTTTAGTTTTCGATGGGCTATCCTATTTAGTAATAACCATAATGACAATAAAATTCACAACATCTCTTAAACTCACCCTAAAGATTTTAGAGATAAATAAAAAACCGCCGACTCTTTCCCTGCCACACTGCAAATGGAATAATTTGTCTTTTTGGCTTGTTCGCATTTTAAAATAAATGAACTCGCTCATCAACTACCAATTTCATATCCACGGATCAGGACCCCTGAATCTATTAATGCTTCAACAGTTAAGCCAAAACAACTTAACTCCCCTTCACTATATGTAAATGAGATTTGATACACAGCTGTTGACCCCAGCCAAATTGTCGCAATTTATTTTTAGAGCAATTTTAATCAGTGGCGACACAATATTGACAACTGAAATACGTAGCGGGGCATGCAAAGAGCTATTACCTTTGAAGAAATCAGAAAAAAATACATTGCGCGGAATATGCAATATAGGCCTACAAAGGTCCTGAGTTGTATGTTATAGCACCCTCCATACGCCAATTCTCCTGAAAGGCGTGTGAAAACAGATTTTTAGGAAAAACATATTTGCCAGGCAATGAAATTTCTAAATTTACCCAGATGGTTGTAGTTGGGGAATAAAAAACCCAAATAGTTGTAAAAGTGTGTCGCATTGTTATTTTTTGTTTTATTCTCGTTCAAACGTCCATAAACTGACTGCTCAAACAGCCTGTGATAACACGGACGACCGATGATAATTGATTAGGAGCAATATTCGAAAAACCTGACTTAGAATTTGACCACAAACACTGCCAGATTTTAGTGAAGTGGCAACTGGTTCAATATAGAAGTCAAAACCGAATACCTTGGCAGGTTGGCAGAACTTGCACTCGCTGAGGTATCGCTACAGGTACTGGTTGCCGAACATCGACCATACTGTCCTTGCAACGTAAAACTGTTGTACATTGGCTAATGGTGTCTTTCTTGCTGAAGTTGAAACCATCTCGGGTATTGTTGTTCAAGACGCAGTCCTTGCCATTATACGCCTCTCAAGGTAAGTTATAGCTGCGATCGCAATTTTGACTGCTACTGGCAGCAACTTTACACATTCCACTGTGGGTTCAACGAACTTACAGATGCGTTGTTTACACTACTGGGGCTGCTTGAACCGGCTTGATCTACGGCCCGGCGATGTGATCTGGTGTCGTTCCAATACCACTCCATGATCAATGATAATACTGTTCTCCTTCTGTCTTTCCGCCGAGGGCATTATTTGGAAGGGAACTGAAAAAAAACTGCACCAAATAAATTTCTTGATGATCTGATCCAAACCACCGATATTCTGAAGCAGAACTACTAGGGATTAGACCTAATATACCAATGCTGTAGCACGTGTATTCAAAATCATTATATAACAGCAAACGGGTACATGAAATGGAGAAACGGATGCCGAATAAACCAAGTAGATTCCAGTAGATCAAATTTAAGAAAACTGACCACACGTCCGTAAGGGTGATGAATAAAGATGAAATTGTGAAAACCCCCCCACTGAAGGCAGAACGCAATCCGAAAATCAATGCGTCTTTAGCACACAACACAATACACTGAGCAACCGATTGGGCGATTGGAATGCACCTATTGAAATACAATCTCGAACGGCCAGACATTAAATTACTGCCAAGCACAGACGGGCGCCAACAATTTTTTAGCCTGTTGTTGGCAAACCCGTTTCTTAACGATGCTCGTCATAAAAACGTTATTGTCCACTCTTCATACCCTGTACAAACCTACAGAGGTCGCAGGGTATTTAATAAAATTATATATTACATACTATTCACCTAATTGCTGTTAAATGACACTTGAATCTAAATTTTAATTTCAATGTTAAAAATGAAATTTTTTACTTTTTTTATCATGTTTAATGAAGAATGCATTTTTTAATTACAACTTTACGCACCCATATGAAATGGTGCGTATGAGTTTCTATGAGGTTTGTAAAACTGGCAGGACACTGACACATTGCAACAAAATGATATTTTTCATGTACTTTCAATGATAGTCGTGGACTCTTGAACAATACAGGTATATTTTTATACACCCAAAGATGCAAGGCATAAAACTTAAGGCCAGCTTTAATCCATGTGATAAGAGGAAGAAGACATCCAGTAATATTTAGCCCAATGTTTTGGTTTGCTGTAACTTTAATAGCAGGGGACTGTAGTGTACGAGTGTGCGCTTCCGGATAAAATTGTGATTTTTTGCACACAAGTACTTTAGGCATTGATAATCCATAAAATTGATGGAAGCACTTGCCAACCCCCCTTAATGGCCCCCAGCTTGGGTTTCAAGGTTATACAGGGGTAAAAAATTTAAAATGTTCTGAATGTGTTAAAATGCACACCATGGTGTTTGTCTGGTCAAAAGGATTCCAAAAATGTATAGTTTACACTATCTATGGCTTATAGTTCCGGAGTTATGGGGTAAAAACTGTAAAAATGGTGAAAAAGTCAATTTTGGTGTGTACATGGGTCAAAAGTTAAAAGTTGCTTTGATTTAATTAAAATGTGGTGCAAATTGTTTCCCTAGCTTAAAGGATTGAAATAAGGAATACTTTGCCTTATTTGTTATGCTTAGTTTTCATGTTATCCAAGAAAATAGGTCACAGGTCAATAGAATCCAATAGCTGCCAATAGTTGTTGACTTTATTCGCCATTTTAACCAGACATGTAAGACAGTCAAAACTATTCCTATATTTCATTCTATGAGCTAAACCAACAATTGAACCACATTTCACACAAATTGGAGCAACTTTTAATTTTTGACCCCTGTACAAACCAAAATTGACTTTTATACCATTTTTACAGTTTTTATTCATCAATCAAATTGTGAATAATGCGAGCTACTCTGTTTTCTCTTTTTTGGATTCTTGTATAACATAGATTGAGCAGCGACAAAACGTTATGGAAATGGCGAGAGGCACCAATAGACCTTATGCAATATAACCCCAAATCTGGTCATATACTTAAAATCGTTCTTTCCTTACGGTGGAAATACCAAGATTATAAAAGACCACCTGTGCAAGAGCATTTCTGGAATTCAAAGACAGCTGTGTTCATATTGTTTGAATGTGCGTTTCATGGCTCACGGAGATTCAATCTGAAATACTAAAATGTGTTCTTAAAAATTGGCAAAGATTTTGATAATTTTCTTGAATTTTCAGTGCTCGAAGGAGTCTATATTTATAAGTGTCACTGAACAGTAAATGTATATGAGAGTAACTTGGTTTCGTCCGTTTTCTGGCAAACCGTCCGTTTTCTGCAAATCGTAAATGTTACACAACGAAATATCAAAGTCCAAAGAAATAATACTTTGTAGAAATACAAACAAAATAATATATTCAATTAATTGTAATCGCAAAAACTTTATTTTGTTCAGTCTCTACGTGGTGATGAAAGACATTTTGAATTGAAGTCAAACAACCGTGCCCTCTCTCTTGGTTTTACGGTGTGCCAGATTATTATCTTTAACGATGTAATTGTTCAGTTGGTTATTTTTGGTTCTTCACAAATGAAATTGCCGGATAAGGAAAAAAGGACGCTCTCTATGGTTTTCATGAGAACAGATACATTTGAAGCGTTCTGCATTATAAAAAGCGACATACACAAAGTTTACCTTTTGCTTGTTTTTAAAAAATAACACTTTACATAAATTCCGCAAAATTGGCTTTTATGTAAGGTTACAATATAGGCTTCAATGGGTAATTGAAAAACTTCCATATATAAACCCTCCAAGAACCACAATACCGCTTTGCAAGGATGTACATTATATTAATTAGCAACGTATCCGTGAGTGGCATTGTGGTAGATTATATTAATTAGCAACGTATACGTGAGTGGCATTGTGGTTTTGGGGAGGAAAGACCTCATTTTCGCATGTTTTTGTTTTTGGGGCATGAACACTAAATGGAATTAACAGTAACCTATTACATAAATACTATACCACATAGGGTTAACTTGCTCAGGATATAAATAGCGCGGTCAATTCAAGTGCCTTGTCAGGGCCAGGTCATTGTGTTGCCGTCCAGAGAAGACCCATATAAGTCTTAGCATTCATTGCGCTACTTGGAAAGAAGCTAATTCGGGTATTTGGGTTCCTTTTCATAAAGGCTGCCTTATTTAGTTTCTTTATAACTTATGAAGAACAAAAAGTCTATTTAGGCATCACTTGCAGATTACATAACAAAGGGTAGCTATGCAAAACATCTGCTTCTCATTTGAGTCACAATGGTCCATTAAATGGAGGCATCTCTAAACTTGCTTTTCCAGATAGCATGCCTTGAAATTTCGCAGACTTTTCTCATTCTTCTCAACCATGTATTTTTGGGGATAAATAATACACCACCCTCGGCGAACATGATAAAGTAGCTGTTACAAACCAACTTAAATCGATGATAAAAACAATTATGACAATGAGGGCCCTCCTTTTTTCCTTCCATTATCCGGCGATGTCCGTTGTCGTAGATGGATTTTTATGATACTAACAAGACAATGCCAACTCTCCTTGAATTTGTATATATTCCAGTTTGTTGGTCTTTAATATTATGATGGACTAGAGACGCATGCCAATACGGTTTGTGTCATGGTGGCCAGCACTGATTACGATGGCCCACTTTATGGATCGGAGAAGTATGCAAACACAGTTGGTAGATTGTCTATGGCAGCTATTGGTGAAAGTATTCAGAAGGCACTCTATCAAGTTCCATGACTTGAATATGAACAGGTATTCAGGAACCCTAATGTGGATTTGCTTTCGAAGGAAAGAAAGGTGACGGGATGTAAGGCAATTGTCACGACGTTGAACAACGAGGTAGTCCCTGTAAACGGGTGTTCCTTTAACACGGCAGTGCACACCAGTCTCACTTGCGGTATTAAGTTACCTACTTCTTTTAACAAATTGGGAATGTGGTCTCTCATTGATGCTCCATTTTTTTCTCTTTGCAGAACCGCGACCTATGCAGAGGTTTACATAGCTGCTTCCGGCTTAATGGGAACAAACGAACAAGTAGTAATTTTGTTCGCTCGTGCGCTGTACAAGAATGAAACACCTCCAATAAACACTTACAAATACATTGTGTTGGTAAATACTACTCGCAATAATTAAAGTATTTCAGAAGACAACCGTTTCATACACCCTCATTTTCGTCGTCTTAAAGCAGATGTTAGTGTTTTTAATGCTTCCATCTAGATCTTTGAAACCACTAAAAGTGCATCAAACGAAAAAAAAAATCATAACATACTGTGCCTCTTGTCCTACAAACCAACATCCGCACACAAACACAACACCCACTGCGCCCAACGCACACACACCTCACCGCCCCCACGTACTGAGCTAATAAGTAGGCAAGTAACATCACAACAGGCGAGGTTATTTAGCTTGTGGTTTTTAGTGGCATGGGGAAGGGGGGATATTTCGCCGCAGAGGGTATCATTTCCAGGCCCTCTGTATTTTAAACTTTGGCAAACTTGGTATAATAAAGGGATGTTTTCCTATTACAAATGCATGTCACAGTGGTCACTACAGGTATAAAGAAACATTTAACCACTAGTATGACAAGAGTAACTTCCAGAATGGCTAAATACATATATTCCATCAGTTTTCTCTCTCCGTTTTGGGGGGGGATTCGTCCCAAAACCTCCATCAATGCATGTTTGCAATATACTTACGATTGCTTCTAGACCTTAAAAAAATTCGGATCCCAACTGTTATGAGTAAACACAGCCTACAAATCATATTTTCCGTTGGAAAATCGTCGTGTTCAGCCTTAACCCACTTGCCAGGGGTTTTACTGCAAACAATGGGGAGGGTTGTGTAATGGTAAGAGGTCACTACATATTTTGTTTTGTAGCGCCAAACAAAAGAAATGCTAATTTTGAAGAACAATTGGAGCATCAGAAATCTTGTTCCACCAGTAGACCTTGACCATTATTTCGCTCTATCTGTTGACACCGCAAGTCATTGAAAGGGCAAACTATACCTTTTCTAAGCATGGTAAATATGATGAATGGCATGCATTTCAAACATTCTAATACTTTTATCATTTGAACCTGTACAATTGTGTCCCTTAAATTATTCCCATCATAATTATTTTAGCGGATTTTGTATATGTGGTGCAGTAGGGGGCATATTTTAGGTAGAATCCAGCTCTAGACATTTTCTTCTGGCTTAGCACAATATTTCTTTAAACTTGGACCAGACTATAATTTGTCAGGTCAATTACTCATCACCTTTTAGTTGATGGTTGGTGCTGTAAGCTTTTCTTTCTACGCCCTAGTCCATGTATTTCAGCGTATTTCACTGGCGGGGAACCACTCAAGAATCCTGAGTTACAGATCTAATACCGATGGAACTGAGTACTGCTAGATTATGCTCAATGGCACCACTTTCCGACGCTTCGTGTCTCCGCGCGACTTTTCTGGACCTTGGGTAGTGCGTCCTTCATCTTAGAATTATGCAAGATTTGAGGGTCCTCCACATATTCCCCCTGCATGGTATTCATTATTTTGGGGTTTCGGTTTAGGATGACAGGCATCAGCCAATCCTGCTTAAATCTATGAAAATTCATGACAGGCAACTGTATGTCTTTAGTTTTAGTTGGCACCGCCCCACTCTCATCTGCCTGTTGGAATATTTTAACAAAATAGTGGAAGAATACTAAGAACCTAACACCACATCACATATTAAAAACAACGACAAGTATTTGCCTTTTTAAAGAGACACTGGCCCCGGTCAAAAAATAGTGCCCCTCAGATTTTCAAAATCGATATTTTTTCAGGTTGTAAGCGTTTATATACAAATAGCCCTCACCCAAATGATTAAGACCAATCAGCGTCCTTATGGGTAACAAACAGAACTATTTTATCAATTTACGTCGGCCGGCGACATTAATTCACAGACGACGAAAATGGCGTTTATAACACAAGAAACGCACGGCGACAACCACGTCCGTATGCATGTTTCCAACTTCCCCACGCTATGCACACACTGTTTGACCGTTTCAAACTGTTGTAAGTTTTAATATCAGTGAGTAGAGTCAAAAATATTCATGAATATACACATTTGTTTGATTAAAGTTTATGGAAAAACTTAAAAGTTGGCATAACAAATTACTGAATGTCTTTAAACTCTTATCAAGTCCCTGTTGTGGGTTATCTTTTTTTTATGTGTAAATATATGTCTGTCTTCCAATGATCGGCTAGACTAATCATTTGAGAGCAATTGAAGACATGTTCCATATTTTTGTGAAAGGTGCCAGTGCCGAGCTTTAAAGGGACACAAATGGCATGAAACAATTCAGACATAAAGAAATAAACTTTACTGAAATCACTCACTTGCATAAATTTGAAAACAATTTAATGTTTTACATTCCGTAAAATCAGTAAAAATAGCAAGAGTTTCTGACAGGAAATCAAGGTTTTACTCCCCTGCAAGAATTTACAACAGTGTAACTACATGTTTTTGATACAATTCAAAGCAGTCAGACTGGAGTCAGACAGTGTACTTTTCCTGGCTTGTAGAAAGATATTGTATTCTGACAAGTGAAAGTGTGGATTATCCTAATAGCACTTCTGCAATAGCAATAGGTCTGGACGGATACGCATGCTTTCCAGTTTTGTTAATGCTGGCAGTTAATGTCACTCATGGGGCTAGTAAGTGAAGCTTACAAAAAAATGAAATTAGGTATCGTATCCTTTTACAAAATGTAAATAACCAAATGTTTTCACTGTGGAAGTGATTCTGTAAGGGATCAAATTGTTATTGTTGTCGAATATTTCTCATGCCCTCTGTGTTCCTTTAATATGAAGTGTTTCAAGGGCTTACTGGCTAATGGATATTTAACAGTAGGCATATTTAACTATTAAAAGCCCTATCACCTTAAAAAATTTGCTAAATCAGAAAAATCAGATTTTTGCACATGTGTAATAGTACAAGGTATCCTAACTACAAGTTATGATAAAACCAGAACAACCTAATAAGACACATAGGAATAGTCATTACCCCCCCCCCCTACTGTGCCCGTACGGACCGTTACTACAACACGTAATTACATGGAGATGTCATATCTGTGAACACTGCTGTTTTCGTCTTTCCTGTCAATTTCTTCAGTTTCGAAAATAATATAGCATGGGGAATTCTACAGGATCGATAGCCTCTCTTTAAGCCTGGTGCTGTCCTGCAAATTCAAGTATGTTGAACACTTTCGGGTGATCACTGCACTAGAACAGTCTAATTCTCAATCGCACATTCCTTGTTAGGGAATCAACGGTTATTTTAAGTAGTTTGGATAAATGTTAAAGGGTAAATGAACAAGATGGTGTCGGGGGGATCCAGCATTGCGGGACGTGCCCGCAATTTCTCTGACAGCTTGGCGGTTGGGCCAGAGACTCCCTTATATCATGTTGCTGTGGGGGGTGGTGAGTGGATGGGGGGTAGTCGCCACTCCTGCCCGCACAGGGATCTGTTTTAGGCATATGCCCGTACCGGGGGGAAGACGGGGCGAAACAAATTTAATACGTGCCGTGTCGGGGGGGTGAAGAAGTGATGAAGGTAAGCGAGTAGGTAAGTCACAGAGTTCCAAAGGTAGCGCCATGTTGCAACTAACCATATGGTGGGCAGGACAAGGAAGACCGGGCTCCGAGACCCACACCTCTTTTATTTTGTTGATTCTGTATGAGGCGAAGACGCTGAATCCCCTGCACTACATTTGCCAGGCACCAAAATTTAAGCGGGTAGCGAACAACAGTTAATCGCATGTGGGCAAGCGGAATTTATACAATCCATCAATAAAACCTCGAAGATAAAGCTGAGGTTCTATAATTGTGTGAGCTGTCGTAATGTAGTTTTTACACTTTTTTTGTGGAACAATGTTGAATGCTTCATGGTTATCAATCCACTAAATTAATAAATTATATCACCGATTGTGAATGACCAATGCCAGTGTCATACTCGAGCAGATTTTAATATGAGAAAGTTCGTTTGAAGTACAGTTTATTTAGTCTAGTTATCTTATAGGTAGTGATCATGAAACAGATGTTTGACTGGTATAAAGTGAGAAAATTTTTTAGAAAGCAGACAGATCTCCCATTTTCTTAACCTTTGGCAAACAATCCAACAGGATCTATACAGTCGGTCCAACAACCTGCAGATAGAACGCTGTATCCTGGCCTCTTACTCTTACGGCAACCGGAGATCGCAATTACGAATGGCGCGAATAAGGGCTACATAATCACTCCCTCTCTCCCCCTCTCTAACAGAACCGAGTGTGGACGCCAAAATTACATCAATGGGGGCAATGTTTTTTCTTTTTTTATGCCTCTTTAGCATCTCAATCTAATTATTATGATGTTCTATATTTTACGATGCTATGCTTGTAATGTATTTTTTGTCTGCGGTGCAAGAAATTTCATTATTAGCTATTAGGGATGGAGAACAACGGGGTACACAGTGATTTTGGTGCGAGGAAAACAGGATCTGGCTATACACTTTATAAGAAAGAATAAGACCTACAAACAGGTTTACAAGGATTAGTAATTTGGTTTGATTTTTTTAATCTTGCGTCAAATGCATTTTAATGTTTTGCAATTTTTGCAGTTCTTTATGAGCATCCTAAAAAGTCTCAAGTTCTGCCAGATTTTATATTAGCCATGTTTTAACCCATTTACGTGCTGACTATAGGCAGCTGAATATTTTATCATCAATAACGAAAGAATTTTTGCAACAACGCGCTCTGCAGAGCGCTCGTCCCACAAAGCATTTTCACAGATTGCAACACATTAATGTACTCTCTCACTCACACACCACAAAACACACACACACACACACAAACACAACAACACGACAACACACACACACACGCAACACGTATATCTGAAACTGAACAGAAGACGATAAGAAACATTTAAAACATCTGATCTACACAGCGTAATTGTTATAAACAAATTTAGGCTGACTAGTATCGTGTAAGAGCGACTAAATGTGTCCGCGGTTAGAACCACTTTCAAATACTGGTCGAGGCGCCATCCATGGTTTCAGTTGGATTTGAAGTCATATCTGTATTTTATCATATCAAATTATTTTCGAAAGGGTAGGAGGTTTTGGCCGTTCTGTCTCATTCCGTCCCGTCTAATGCTCCAAATGGAAATCAAGCAGTAGGCCTGAAGAGACCGTTCTAATAGGTTTTGCCATGGACAATGACCGAATAATTTTCCGGGCTGATGACCCTTAAATGATTTATTTAAACGTCCTGAATATTAGTGTGAACTAATCATGTTTTTTTTTATTATTGGCTGATTCTTGTGTTCCTTAGCGAAGTGTTTCCTTAGCGAACTAGTTTTCAGACTCATTTCCATAGAACCCCCCGTCCGCATGTCACGTAGGCAATAAAACAAATAACACACGGGCCCAGAAGTATTGCGACACAGCAAGAAAAAACAATTTTATTCAAAAAATTGAATTTACAATTGCACCAGTATTCTGGTTGACTACACATTACGTAATTATTGTCAGAATTACATTTTCAGAAGAGTGCGGTGTTCCCAGAGAAATCAAATAGTGCGAAAACGTTTGATTTCTGTCATGTTCCCTAAATATGGCGGTTAAAGGAGCGCGCCTAAGATATCTTTCCGATTGTACTCCAGAAGGAATCAGGCACAAAGGACGTCAAAATTGGTTGCAAAAGTAATCACTAAATGGATATATGGTTTGTTCAAGGTTCCCACTGAAATTTTTTTAGGTGTGACAATCGAGTGGTTTTATGGACCAGGGTACCAATGAGATAATGGTCATAGAAAACGGAGGGCGCCGGTCCAGGGCGCGAGTTGGACTCGGGAAATGTAATGACGAGAAACGGTCACGTTATAACTTGAAAACAACTTTTTAATCGCACCTTTGAACACGTTTGCTGTTTGTCATGCACGTGACCCTTAATTAGACATAGTTATGTAACCACGGTGTTGATGTATGAGAGACCAGTATGCCTTTGAGAATGTCGTCCCGCAGCGTTGTGTGTCACGGCATTGTTGAGTCTCAAGACACGGAACCGTCATTGTGACCATACACTGAATTAGGTGCGTCATTTCAAGCTCGCCCTCAAAACCACGTGCCAGTTTTATTAATACTTCAGAACGTGTGTTGAAATACTAAAGCCCTCGCTCGACCATTCATTGAGCGGCTATTTTGAAGCCATTTCTTTTGTTTCGTGTCTGTATTCCGTCTGGGAGTGCAACGGCAACTATCGTTCGCAGTTAGAAAACAAAAGAAAGAAAAAAAAAAATCCTGTAATTTCGCCATATGTGGAACCTGACATAAATCAACATGTTTTCATGCACCCGCGTTGATTCCCTGGGGAATAACCAGTTGTAGACAATCAGAACGTTTGACATTGTAATACTGAAGATGTTGGTCAAGAATCCATGGTATTTGAAAATGTCGAATTTGTGATTACTAATTGGCTATTTTGGCGATGTTGCACTACTTTTGGACATATGTGTAGGTAAACATACGTAGGGGGGGGAAAAGGGTTTATCTGGGAAATAATGTCTACAACTTTACGCTTAGTCTGTCGGTCACTGGTAATGTGGAAGCAACCCCTCAGCCGTGCTGATAGTGTCCGAAACCGCAGGGTTCGGCGCAGTACAGAAGGGGGGAAGAGGGGAGGTCGGAAAAAAGTGTAGCGGGAAATAGTGGTGACACCTACTTTAGATTATCACAGGTCTTAAGCCGAAACTAGTAGTAGGTAGAATAGGTCGTAGCTCACCTGTTTATTTACAGCCACTACTTAGAGTGAGAGAACAAAGTCAATTGATAAAAAAACCGAGTGTTATGTTTAAGTCGGTGGATGTTCCGTCAGAATTGTCAAAGTCAAGAGCCAGTAATAAATACAGCGAAAACGGTTAATTTGGAACACATAGTGTTTTGTATAAACTCTAGAATCTTTGGATCACTTTAGGTTGTAACATTTGTATTGTATGTGTGTTATATCTTCTAGAAGAGGCTAACAAAGGACGTTGATGTGAAAGCTTTATAAAATTGAGTTACAGGAATTCATCAATAAACTAAAATGTGGTGCGAGGCGAGACATCGGCTTGGTTGTGTCGATCTCACCTATTATGGACGCAGAGATTGTGGCTGTGTGTTACATTTTAAGATCGAGCGAAAAGCCAAGTTATTGTCGATAACAACAACCATCCATACACAACCAGCGGTGACAAGCTATATAAAGCCAGGGAACCCAGTAAACAGAGAGTTAGAGTGTAAGCAATCTGTGAAAAAATTTTAAAGAGCCTGATTTCATCATTCAACTGATTTTGTAGGTAAAAAAAAACAAAAACATTTCCAGAAAAAAAGTGAGTTCTAGTCGTAGGGGGTGGGAAATTGGTTTTCGGGAGTCAAAGGTCACTACAGGTCATTTAATTGACGGGGGGGGCCGAAAATATACAAAATGAAGGGGGGGGGGGTGTGTGTGAAACATCACTTACAAAAAAAAAAACATCTTCTGTTAAAAATTTGAGCAAAGATGAACCTTATCTTAAAACGAATACATACATGCATAAACGCTAATTAGATCCTTTACCAGTATATAGGCGTTTACGTGGGAACACCAACAAAAACCGAAAAATTCTGAGGCAATAACAGTGGGTGAATCAAAAGCAATAATTGCGCGGCAGTTGCCCTTCAAAAACAAAAAAACACGCGTTTTTAACCTAATTTTAAAAAAAACAAAAAAAGTCGGCGGATTGGTATTAATGACAAAGGACAACCTTTGATAAGAAGAGCGTTTTGTTGCTAAAAAAAAAAAATAATAATTATTTATGGTATATAGATAATCCATGATATCCAAAGGGCAAAAATACAAAAAAAAAAACACAAACGCCAATCTTGCGGGTGTCAGTGTACTACTCCGGCAAAAATAAAAAAATATGGCAACTGGTTGGCTCTAAACACTGAGACAAACAACCGCGAGGGGAATATAAATGCAGCAGAGGGTAAGGAGACCAAGTATAGCTTTTAATTCGCACATCAAAATAAAGATTCAAAAGGGGATCTTATATACTTCTTAAAATTAAGTAATACGACTAGATAACGATAAATAACTTGCACAATCAACTAGGGATAAAAAAAATGTGTTAGTGGACCAAGTTGCTACTAATATATAACATAAAAGACACACGCAACAGGTGAGATAATCAAAATTGGCTAGGGGCTATATGTCACGACACACGTGGACTTGGTACCCCAAAACAGCGCCCAAAATGATCCTTGAAAATATTTTACAGAATGCATGGTTCAATGCTAAAGGCACGCAGACGTCATCAGTTGACTAACTTGAGAACATTTGTGACCCTCAGAAAGTCAGTACGCGCATCATGCGAGTAGTCTTATAGTGAAGCCAGAGGGCGAAGAAGGGAAGTGCGTAGGGGAGAGCTGGGGCTCATGGGATACAAGACTGTGATGAGAGAGGGAGAAATCAAGAATACCATGTGTGCGTAACAATAAAAAAATGCGGGAAATCCGGTTAGGGAAGACAACACCTCGCGAGATAAATATTGAGAAGAAATGGGGGAAGAGGGGGAAAAAGGAATGGGAACGTTGTGATAGGTTCAAAGGTGCCTATTCGAGTCATATTAAATCTATGAAAATGTTCGATTATAAAGGGGTACTAGAAGGGAGGCAGAAAGGTGATAGCGGCGCATATATAACACTATACACAATGTGTGTATTAAATATCGGACTATACAGTGTTGAGTGATAACAAGTCAGGCAAATGCGCAGAAGGAGGTTATAATCAGTGGTTGATTCTGTAGACAGCTAACCACATAGAAACATATGTGGCATCAATGTTTTAAAGGTCACGGATCCCGCAAATGATAACAAATCAGCCAAGTAGTCCACAAGTTTCCGAAAAGGGAGGGGGGGAGCAGCTACACATTAGCTTTCTCACTCGCAGGAATAGAACCTACAGATAAGCGAGCGGATCCTACCGAAGTATTCAATTGTATTAGCAACGTAACATTTCGCTCCACTAAAAAAGTCGCTCTTCATGGGGACGATTTTTAGGGACGAATTAAACATAAACTTTTTAGTTGACGTCAAGAAATAAATATCAAATATATAATATTTTTATTTTTGGATGAACATTGATTATGAAAACATTATATTAGTGCTACTTAATAACAACGTGCAACGTGTCATTTGATAACTAGTATATTAAATTATGACCATAATAAGTATTTAGTCAATTAACCTTGCAGTGTTATTTACATGGGACTTCATTATGGAATAACATTTGTAATATCAGGATAGCCTAACTGTATTGGTTATGTGACAAAATTAAGGTATTTGAAAGAATTTCTGCACGGGCATTAGAATTTAAACTCAGTTGCAATATTTAATACATAGTGATAAGTCATGCATAATGAAAAAGAGGGAAGCAAAAGGGGCGGTTGTGTTTTAATATTTGTAGGATATGTATTGCTGCAACTTCTTCTCTTTTGTTAACTTGTTAATATTGATTTCAATTTTTCAAAGTCTCTGGTAAGTTTTAAACTGAGCTGGTTTTGTAATATGTTTTTATAAACAGCTGAAAACAACGAAAAAAAATTCTCCTTATCTATAATAATCTCAGGTGCGATAAAATTGTTAAGCTTCTAGGTGGTTATGTCTAGACGATACCACAATCAACAAACGAGGGTTGTTGCGGAAGGGGGGTTAAAAATGAGGTGGTTTAAGGTGTGACTGGGCAGTGTACAACGTAGGGAAACATCGACATTAGGTGCCGATATATTAATGTTGTCAAGGCAAATCTGGAACAAGAGATTTACAGCGCTGGAGAGGAGTGGGTGTCTGAAACCTTAGTTGCGATGACATACACGGTATCTAGAATGTCGTATTTAGTGATTAAAAGGCACGAGAGGGTAAATCGCAAAAAAAAATGGACTTTGTCTTTTAATTCGTGAAGTAAACTAACCTAAGTGTGCTACCCAACAGTAGGCCATTATGTGTATAAGTAGTGTGCCATGTTTATTAAGCCATCTGATGTACCAGGTCTCAAAGAAGTAGGTTGTAGACGTTATGTGGGTGGGGCTGTTGAATGGGAATATGAGTAGGCGTAGTTTAATTGCAAGGCTCATATAAATCAGGAGGTTTTTGAATCGCTTGACCATGAGCATAGTCGTCGCTAGCAGTCGATCATACGCGGGTCCCTAGAGGGAAAATCTGATGATGCGACGGGGCGGAGCAAGCTGTGAGTGGTAGTATGTTACTTGTGCAAAGATGCAGTGGGGCAAAATCAATGTCTTCATATAGAAATACGTGTGTATAAAATTCCGGAATCCGGAAGTTTTTTTATACACAGTGTCCTATGGTACTTTAATGCATAAAAATTTTAACTGCATCAAAACGGATCCGATTCAGTTCAACTTTTGTATTTAGAGCTGTTTTAGGGTGACTTGTATATATTCATAGAATAAACACTTTTCCCAAATTAAAGTTCCGCGCGGCTTGAATGTAAGGACATTTAGTTGCATAACTTTTACTTAAGAATGGGGCATGATTGGTGAAAATTTTAAAAAATATTTGATGCTGGGGCTGGGGTTTTGGATAGACAAATTAACAAATATTAGCAAACCAACCGGTGTGTAAGTGATGTGGATCATCTCCTGTTTCCATGTGGCGAATGATTTACTGCAGGAAACTATTCAGAGGCAATTAAGTTATTGACGGTAATATTGAGAAGAACATCGGTACTACGTACATATTTTGATATGTTTATTTGGTCAGTGTTGTAGTAGGCCAAAAATAAGCCCTAAATTAGCAATAAATTTGGTAAATTGCCTTCTTTTCACAATAATTTTGAAGATCTTTCACTTAGAAGCTATACACCTGTTTTAAAACCATGTGCATATTACAAAAATAAATGTCGTATCTACATACTATTTCCGTCGTGTCCGTGCAGCAAGGGTCGATAATCGACGAGTTTACGCAGAGTAGCAATGAACCAGCGGGGTACTGTGGGGGGAAGTAGCGACAATCCTCCCCCCGGAGAGAGAAATCAGTGAGAACAGGCAAAACAGAAACCCTTGCCACCCCGTTCAAGGGCCACCTGCGCCAAGAGTGTCAACTGACTTTTTGTAACAGTGTTGCTATTAGAGTAAGTGGACACAATATTGCCAACACGCTCAAGAAAGGCCAAATTGGGTGCGAACCGGACCTTCATAAAGATATACAGCCGACCCGCCCGCCCCCATTGAGTGGCCGAAGTCAATGGGTTACGACGACCAGCTGCGATTTCGAACTTGTTGCACCTCAACAGAATTCCAATTTGAGTGCAACACAGAAATTCAATTTTGAGGGCAACAAAGTCGTATCTCTGCACCTATATTGCCTATTTAAGCTAAAATAGGCGGTCGCAATAAAATTCTGACTGGTCACCTGAAATGGTCGCCAAATGTCGAGTTACGACTTTGTTGGGCACACAGTTACAAGAAAACACTTCTAAAACGGTGTGTCGAACCCCAGACCTAGAAACAACGGACCTCAGACCTCGAAACATCAGACCCGGAAGTTGATTCACTTCCGGTTCGGTTGTTTGCGAGGTCTGATTTTTCGAAACACCGGAGGAGGTTCCCCAAACTTAAAGAAGACCACATCAAACAACAGACCTCAGACCCTCGAAACATCAAACCTCTAAACATCAGACCAGGAAGTAACGTCACTTCCGGGTCTGAGTTTTCGAGGTCTGATGTTTCGCAACACCCCTAAAACATCAAAGCAACGTGGAACGTTTTTCAGAGGGTATGCAGGATGAGCGCAGCTGTTGAGCGATACTTGGCAGGTACAGACAGAGGAAGAAAGAGGGTTTACATG
Source organism: Ophioderma brevispina (assembly GCA_023653785.1). NCBI lineage: Eukaryota > Metazoa > Echinodermata > Ophiuroidea > Amphilepidida > Ophiodermatidae > Ophioderma > Ophioderma brevispina. The sequence goes on from JAMKCH010057563.1 coordinate 25,253, forward strand.
TTTGATTCCATGGTTTAGTTAGTGGCCAAAACTATTTCCACACCATTTCTCCGGACCTCATGCCTTGTGTTTTCTGATTATTCAAAGACAGAAGTGTGCATGACACAGCCTAAAAGCAAAAAAGACATCAATAACACCCTAATGGGCACAACTTGTGGTCCGCAGTGGGGCATTAATTGGATCCAGAGAAAACGCGAGCTGCGAATGCTGTCAGAAGCAATGGGGAGCATGGCAGATGGGGCTAAGTTTTGAAAGAAATGGGAGTCATGTTGGAGGACGAATTGGGCATAGTTTGGGACATTGAAGACTTGTATGTAAACCAATATTCACGAAAACACCTGGCCTGTGTAAATGATTACGTTTGCGCATACACATCAAAATCACGCCTCCGTTACCCATACGGACATTGTCAAAATCATGTATAGTTAGTCCTAATCAAGTTTTTATGATATTTACCAACATTCGTACAACATTTAATTAACAAACTTTTACGGCGCTTTTGAAGCATAGTCTTAAGCTATGTTTATTTTGCCAGGGGATATACGACTGCTCTCTCAAGTCTGCCTGGGGGAATTTTCGAAAGCCCATTGTTATCCTTAAATATAGGACAGGCTGACTAAGCAGCGGATTATTCGCAAGGAGGAGCGACCCGTCGATTTTTCAAGAAATTGAGTTTTTTTGGTATGTACATACTGCTATGTCCATAATACTAAATCAGCGGGGAAAGTTGGTTGACAATAGTCCGGTCTAGGTATAGAAAATGCACAACTTTGGGGGTTAATAAAATATTGGAATCCGATAGTTGTGGTGTTATACGACGGACGTCCTGATTGAGCATGCATATGGTATACTTAACCTACATAACTGTTTACGGGAGGGGAAGAGAAGGAAGGTGGAAGGAGAGGGATTGGGAGAAACAAACGAAAGAAAAAAGAATGGTCCTAGTTCCCCCCACCGTCCTGTTGTCCCTCTTGGGAGATGTTCATAACTGCTCTAGTATTCGGCCCCCATCAAGTGATACATTTGATCCGTAAGGCATCCCGTTCCTCGCACCCTCCCCGGGCAGGTACCTCCTATACCAATCTCCCCACTTTTTGCCTGATGGCGGATTCAGACGCGACATTTTGATTCCCGAGTTAAAGAATAATCTTTGAGTAAGATCTATAATAATAAACCGATAATTGTAATTCAAATATCAGAAAACGAGAAGGCAGAATTCAAGAATTTCCGAATCTCTGTAGTCAGTCTTTAATCTTTCTATCGTAGAGGTAGAGTTGAACGTCTGAATATACATAATAACATTGTACTAAATTAGTTATATTTTTTGAACGCTGTTTAGTTCAAAACCGTTTCAGTATTGGGGTTGGACTTTGTTTTCATTCTATTGTGCGCATAGAACCGCTTGTCTCTTCTTATGAATAAGAACGATGTTCCCTTATATGGTTGGCATTTCCTCTCGTTAATAAAGTAATTAATTGATTTGATCAGAGTTCCATAAACTTTGGTTTAGTAGCAGATATTAGGAAGTTGTTGTTTTTCATCATATGAAGGGTCCGCTAAGACTACGAGGACAAAAACCTTCATGAATTTGAATCTAATAACCTTGAAATCAATATCGTGAGCAGGAAGGGGTACACTGTAAGTGGCTATACGGTTATTGGAAGGATATTAGCCCTACTGGACATAATTATCGTGAATTTATAGAGTTAGTGCTCGAATTAAGCTTGCGGCTTACTACACACAAGTTCTTGGCAGATACAAGAAGAAGTTTATGGTAAAGAAGAGAAGACGGGGGAAGAGGGCTAATAAGACACGAAACAAAGATAAAAGAGAATAGGAATTGGTGGGGCACAGCCCATGTGATAGCATGTCAGGAAATGGTCATAGAGCAAATAAAAAATGTGCGAAATGAGAATAAAGGGGAAATATACTGAAGAGGGTGAAGTAATGTAACCATGCTGTTAAACACATGCGGTTTAAAGACGATACACACCTTATTAATTATAGTTTATAAAAAGACTTAAAAGTTTGGTAGTTTATCTAATCTAATACATTGACAGGGGGGGGGGGGGGATACTATGATGACAATTATACATTTGTCATTACCTAGGCTATAACCTTCGTAACCTGTCGATTCACATTTTGGTCGATTATATCAAACACAGAAAGCGTATACTCCACTTTGATGTTGGAAACTCTCATTTATGTAATTATAGGTAGAGTGGTGCCGCCCCATTTTTGACATCACTTTTGGTAGTCACTTTGGAACCCCACATTAAACACAAAATGAGAATTCATGGAAACTTTTAGCCCAGTTATTACGGCAATTTAGCGCATCAAGCCTGCATAAGGCGTTCGGTGACAGAAAAGCAGAAAAGGGTGTGGAGATGAAAATCGCGGATTGAGTTATAACATTAAACGAGGGGGTGCGTGACAGATTGCGTATAATTATGGTTTCAAATTAATTATGTTGACGGTCAAAACATATCTTATATTTTCCTGCGCTTCTTAAGTATATAAGGTTGAATGGATTTGATATGTTTGAATCGAAAGACAACTGACATCTTTTTCAAAAACAGCATGATCTGCCACATCTCTGACCATTTTGACCGGGTGAATCAAAGTTTTAAAAAAAAATGTTTACCAGGGGGGAAAAGGGGGGGGGGGGTCCCTCTGCCCAAAACCAGCCCGCAATTTGAACATGTTTTGTACAGCTGTAATGAGGAAGTTGTTTGTATGAGCTTATATTCCATAAAAGTATTAAAGTCTTACTTTAAGAGCAACCAATTTTTTTTTAGGATTTTTTTTCTGGCCAGATCGATTTTCATAGTATAGTTTTCCGTAGTATCAATAATTAATGTTTATGAGTTGCATGGTAGAATATTTTTATGCGTTTTACAGATTAGCATGTTCCCTTCACCGCAGCGTTAGCTCAGGCTAGCTTGGCTCCGCTAAGTGGCTAGGGCCCTATCCAAGGGCTAGTCAGTTGCAGAAAAGATTTCAAGAAAGACCCAGCCCATCCTACCCGGGCCTAGCCTCACCCAGGCTAGGCTTAATTAGTGTTTTAAGTTTTAACGTAATATAAAGGCACACGTCTTGATTGACGAGGTTACCTGGTCGGACCCGCCCAGCCGCTTCTCTCCTTTCTTACTACTAACTTTTACCTATCTTTAAACACTACATCCGGCCAGGGGGCATTCATGTACCTTTATTACTTACCAGTTGCAAATCGCGCGCAGTCCAGCTCAATCTCTAGTCGGAAAAGATAAGAAGTATTAGGGAATTTTTGCGTCGGAAGTAGCAATCGAACCCACGACGACCTTGGGATTACAAAACAGCGGCCAACGCAGCTCGTGCGCGGCATAACATCGTTTGTTTTGTTGTTTCTGTATTACTTAAACAAATCCCATGTGAATCGAATATAAGGCACACCGTCTTTATTTGACGAGGTTTCTGGTCGTCCCCCGCCGCTTCTCCTTCTCTTACTACTAATATTCACTGCATTAAACCTTGGGCGCACAGAAACCTTCTGTCCGGAATCCAAATAAAACCTGCTGAACAATGTCTTTATAGCTTGCCGGCAGCAACTGAAACAAGATCGTGCCCCATTTTCGCTCTCGCAAAAGTTACGAGCGCCAGTTCCCTCTGGTTCGCGCAGCAACCGGCAGCGCTAATCAATAGCATTACATCCATGGGACAACATCATCGCCACGGCCTCATTGTAAACCTGAATTGCTATAATAGGTGGCTCGAGCGTTGGCCCAGGTAAATACAATTACGTTTGAAAATGTGGCTTTACATACACACTGTACTTATAGTGTGCTTTTTATGCTTATTTGTAACTTATTTTGGTAATAATACACAAAGTAAGTACATTCTGGATGGTACTTGAAATGTACTATATTAGTCTAATCTTATCAAGTTTTCATGTACTTTACTCTACTTTGTGGGCTTACAATGTACTTATCTGGGACTTAGAGAAAATTTTTTTAAAATGGGATTATTAAATGTGCTTACACTGTATCTTACTTGGTGCGTACAATGTAACTATTTATCTGGGACTATAGTACTTAGTTTTTCCCTTAATCACTAGGATGTACTTGCAATGTGGCTTATTTTTTGACTTAGGTTTTTCCTGAAGTCACAGGATGTACACAATGTGCTTACTTTGGAATTAGAGTTTTTATTTTTTAAAGTTTACTAGTAACCCAAGGGTTTTCATGATAACTTGCATGTTGCTTTTTTATATTGGTATTTCTGTGTATTGGAGATATGTGCTTAAATTGTAAAAACTTACATATTATGCTGCCCAGACAAGGTCCATCTGGCTAAGTCAACTGCCCATTTTTAAAATTTGCTGTGGACATGGCAGTTACAGCTTTGATGCATGGGGTGAATTGGCAATACAGCAAGTGCTTTTTGGTGCTAAACATCAGAACAGGTTAACAAGCATGGCAATGCAGTGGTGGTGTAGTGGATCAAGCTAATTCAATGTGGTATAACTAAAAGTAAATTTGAATATTTTTTGTTTTTTTTTTTTTTTTTTTTTTTTACATATGCATTATAATTTATATACTGTTTATGTACATACTGTAATCGTAAGAGTTAATGCCTTGAAGCTACAAATACTAGGCTATAGCTATAACTATGGAATCAGTATTGGGTCCTCTAGTATATATTACGCAAAGAGAAAAAAAAAACCGGTGACCGTTGTTGTAAATAAAATCTATACTTTTTGTAGTATTTGGTAAATAAGCTGCATAAATTTTGAGCACATTTTAAACTTAGATTCTGGCGGACAGTGATTCTGATGTAATTTGTTTTAGCGTATACTACGTCCTTTTAATTTACGTATCTCCTTTACGTCGAAAGTTCAACACCAAGGAAGAAATAAGGTACTTAGATGGACACACACAACACTCGCGTATACCTATTACTATTTTTTCCGTGTTAGCGCGCGTATAACCCTTATTATTATTTTTATTATTTTTTCATGTATACATGCACTCATCTACCCTAATTACTATTTTTCATGTAAATACTCACATAGAGGCAAAAATTGTGCTACTGGTTTTTGGTACACGGCGTAAAAGCTTACCCTCCAATATATCATTGACTGGCGGCCTTTATCACATGGAAAATTAAATTAAATTTATAAGTGGGAATGCGAATTTTTCTGAATGGAAGCGAAGGTGAAAGGCGAACATTTTATGGCTAAAAAAAGTTTAAATTCCCTTTCTTAAATTCTCATTCTCCATTACTGCAATAAATAATGAACTGTTTCCTAGATTATATTTTTCAGTGGAAAAAAAGAAGGAGGAGCGGGAAGCTTTTTCTTGGGGCGTTATTTTGCTTGTTCCTCTCTTTATAGGGGATCCCTCATCGGTAGGCAAAAAATTCCTTGTTACCAAACACAAACCCTTGGCATCTACAAGAGTGCTCTTGTGGGGTGTGGACCATTGTAACTCCAATCTTGTACGTGGGCTACAAAACTAGACATTTTGTGGTCAAGTAGCGCACACTTTCTTCAACAAAACCATAACAGACACGTGGCAACAAGCCACAAGATTTCACTACTTTATTTGAATGAAAAATCATCAGTTTTTTTGGTGAGACCAAAATGTAAAATGTTTTTAATTAATAGTTTTTTGGTGTCATCCTTTCATTCCAAACAAAGGAAAACTCCCACACCGCGTGGAAAATCGTGGAGAATTGCTTGAAATGTAAGGCCGCACATGTGTCCAAATAACCGTGTCAGCAACATATAGGCCCTATATTGTAGCTAACGCAATTGAATACCTGAGCCTTTGTCGCAGCGCAGAAACTAATGTGCCCCCCTTTTCCTCCGCTTGAAAAATGGTTATGGCCACTGCAGCAAGTGGCATTATCAAATTACGAGCAGACCAGTACGAAGTTGCTTGCATATGCTTAAATTGTACTTGAATAGGTGCATAACTTCTAAACCTCGACATTTGGAATAGCGGGCAAGTGGGGGGGGTGCAAAGGGTTTTCCGAGGCATTTTCTGAGGGGGCGGATGGGGGTCCTTATCGCATATAACACTGAAAAAGGTCATTCATTGTGGGGGGGCCTGGGGGGGGTGGGGTTCAAGGGGTTGCTGGGCGTGGGTAGGCACTCGCCCCCTCCCCCTCGGGTTACGACACGACTGTTCCGCCGCCGCAGCAAGCACATTGCAAGTAGCATTGTAAGTACATTCCTTGAGTGTGCTTAAAATTAACTTGCTAAGACACAATGCCAAACCTATCCGATATTATTGAACACATGCAAGACTCACATTGCAAGCACATGGTAAATTACATTTCTCTAGTGTGCTTAAAATGTCCTTGCTAGACCATTCCCACACGGGCTTCGATATTTGTGGAATCAGCATCAAGCAACTTAACAAGCAACAGTGTAAGCACACATTTTGAATGGCTATTTCATTGTGTGCAAAATGTCCTTTGCATTGTACTTGAACAGCAGCAAGAACAATGTAAGTAATTTCTTGAGTGTGCTTAAATGTACTTGCTAGACACAATTCCAACCTCGAATATTTGGAACAACAACACAACGGCATTCAAGTACGTGTAAGTAGTCATAGTTGAGTTTGCAAAAATGTACTTGCGCATTGGTGCTTAAATGTCGGCTATACCCTGGCAAGCAACATCATATACCACATACGTACTGTGGAAAACAAGTACAAATAAGTACATTGGCAAGCACAAGTAGCACACAGATTGGTACTTGGGGTGTACTTTATTTTCTTTTTCTCTTTACTACATTGTGCTTAAGATGTACTACTTGCTGTTCCAAATATCGAAGTTTGGGAATGTGGGAAAATATGTACATTGTAAGTACTGTACTTGTAATGTGCTTATTTTCTACTCAGGGAGTGTTGAAGGACGCATGAAGGCGTAGCAATAGCCCGAAATGGTATGGAACAAAGGGCACACCGAATGGAACCAAAACAATGCACAGTAGGTTTCTTAAGCATTCCAGATAGATCTGATATAATTTATTGAAATGGTCCAATGTGACCATAATCGCTCCAATCAAATTACCAGAATTCTACTTATTTGTTAGATAAAGTGACAAAAGATCGGTCATGTTCAGTGTTTTGTCGAACCCGCTTTAACAACGACCCTTTAATTATTTGTTTACTAAATTTTTTTCTTTTTAAGAGTCATACGACTCAAATAGCATCCTGTGAATCCTTCCGGCACATTGTTAGGGTTTCATAGACTTAAACTTTCCAACAGGTAACAATTGCACAATGTGTGTTACAAGTCAGCCCGACTTATTTCAAGATACGAAGCCCTAAAACATGTTTTAAACACATTGATGTTAAAGGGTCGATAACACAATACATGAGCACATGCAAACGTTAAATTACAGGAAAAATCGCCCGCTGCACAAGATCGCCAGCCTCTGTATTCATCGAGCAAAATAAACACTCAAAAGTCCTATGCAACATCAGCCTAAAAACCAGTTTTCCAGTGACGCTATAGAGTCAGTCCATAGGGCACAAATTGAGTTTATGCATTCCCAGTCTATTGTACGCCTTGCTTTTAAGTAGTTCAATCTTTCAAAGCACGGATTTGATTTCGGTAAGTGCAATTAGACTCTTCAATCTATTGCGCCTTCCAGTACAATATCATCACCAAGGTCGATCTATCACCATACAATGGAAGAAAGATAGTGGGTAATTTGTACTTTACAATGCCCCACGGCTAAGACAAAGTGATCCAAACAAAGCTATGTAATGTGTTTACCTAAAACACACGACCACGACCCTATGATGGTCAAAGTAGTGTACAAGTAAGGTTATATCAAAGTAAGTCCAGAGTCCTTTTTCTCATGATCCTGGGCGGCGTGAAATTCCACAGAATTGGGCAAAAGCGCTTGATCAATTGGATACACGTACATAGATGGGTTTGATAAGTTATGATTAAATTTAAGTTTTTGATAATTTTTTATGTGAATCTGCCCCATGCACTTGTTGTAGTAAAAAAAGTAGATTACCCTTCTTTAGCCACGATTATCGATGATTTCAGATATCTTTTTTGGTTAAGCTATTAGAGATGGCCGCTTTCATTCTCTTTCAGTCATCATTTGAATGTGTCAAATATACCAGTGGGTAGCCCAGAAAATCACTCCTTTTGACTTTCTTAAAGAAAGTGAAAGGAAAACAGAAAAAATAATAACATGCATAAAACACAAATTAACAGAGAAAAACAATGTGGGCTTCTTAATTGAAAATCTTAGAGGAAGAGTTCTTATAACTTTCATATTACATGTAGCATTGTACCTGGTAAGGAGTTATGGCCCGCCAAAAAAAATTAGGTGTTAACTTTAACATTACATGAAGGTAACTTCCTTTATAGTATATGACCCTTGCCGATACATACCTGTTTGTTTTCATCAATTGCTTGCATAGAAGGTATTTTCCCCAACTCGAAAACACAAGTAAGCGACAGAAAATAGCGTGACAGAGATCAAAGAAAACAAAAGAAAAGGCTGCACTAAAGACCCCTTCAACCTCCTCTGTTTTCGCAAACCACCATTTCCCCTCCTCCTCTTTATGCAGTGTCATGTCGAATCTAAACTATAACGTTTATGGTTTTAATAAAAAATTAATGTTTTGCAAGGCGATTTGTTGACTCTCCGAATAATTCCATGGACGATCTTTCTAGTGCCATTTTCTATCAGGTTCCATATAACTTCAAATGGCATTTATTTTTTCCAAAGTTTTGAGTCAGATAGTTCAAAGCGAAATGTAGGCCTTTTCTTTCTTTCTCTCTAGGCAGGTAATCGTGTACATACTCTGACTTTCAAATTCTCTAGCCTCTGATTAGATTATATTGGTTAAAGTTTACGTTGTCTGGTTGGAATACGCTTAAGTATAATCAATAGAGCCGCCGACTATCCCTCAGGGCGCCTGGGGGAATTATCTGATTCTGATTTTGTAGCACCTAATTGTCAGAGAATTAGGTTGTGTTACGGTTATTCATTGGACAAGAACCCGAGACCAATGTTCAGATTCAGTGGTAAATCTTATCATATGTACAGGGTGCTACCAAAAAAAATTCGTTTACACGTGAAAATGTACTTCATATTTTTTCTTGTCTAAACATCCAACTTTAATAATACTTTTTTTTGCCGTCAGTGGGAAAAGATTGAATGGATTAAAATAGATGTTATGATACATAAAAGCTAAACTGCTTTATTTGAATTTCCATTCAAAATGCGAAATCTATAGCCATAACAGATGTAGAATGCAATGCGCTAAATGTCATTCCCATTTTTCTTGTGACGCGGTCTTAGTACTTTAAGACAAGTAAATTACTACTTTAAAGGGATTTCGGGTAAATAAAACTACATCTTATCGAATCATTTAGAGAAAAGGAGAATCGAATCATTTTCTCATATTTTGAAAACCCAAACCTGCTTTTTTTCTACCTCAATGTTTATGTTGAAAAAACTTTCGTACAAGTTTCTTTCTCCGTTTCATTATAGTAACCCCATCGTCCAATCTTGGCATAGGTACATACGATTAGCCATTGCTTTCCGATCGCTTTCAGATAAAATATCTTTATCCCTGTAAAAACAAGGTACTTTTGTAACCCTAATAATTACTAATGACAAACTAATGGTGATAATTTTAATGGAGCATAGGTTGTCTTCTAGCTATTGTTTTTAACAGAAGCTTTCTACTCTGGCTTCAGAATGTCGTCCTTTGAGACGACGACGACTATCTAGTCCCACAACAATAGCGATCAGGAATTCTGGTGGCTGGGCGACGGTGGCTAGTGAGTCCCATCTGCACGAAACATTCACTGAGAGTGATGACAGGAGATGGTTGCAAGAGGCTAAGAAACATCACCCTCTCATTTTTCTGGCCTGTCTCGTTTTCTTTTCGCCACAGCAGTTGGCCTGGCCTCGCAGATTTCAACAGCACTTTGTGATTGAGGAAACAACCATCCTGTCCTGCCTTTGGCACATTGTTCCCAGGTGTTAGGAATTGAAGAAAAACTGTTTAGATTTCCCAGGAGTATCTTTAAACTCTGTTTATCAAAGAACTATCACGTCTTTATCACTTGAATAATGTTTATTTTAGCGGAAAACAATATTTGCTGTTCAGCCACCCAAGACAAGAAGGGTAAAAGGTCCATTTAAAAAAAAACCTTAGTGAGCGCATAATGATGCCTTCACAACAGAAGCCATAGATGATTTATATAACGTTTTTCCTGGGACGATCAGAAAATCGTAGTAGGGGTTGCAAACAACACAACCTTGGTCACTCTGGGGTATATACAAAAATAACAATAACACTCATATGCAAATTCACACATAACACACTGTCGGTTTGCTTTTAAATATGCGCGTATGACACTCGAGTGATCAACGTTACGAGTTAGGGGTTCTTTTAGTTTTCGCATAGAAACCTGGCAAACCAATAACAGATAAAAAGTTTAAAATGGTGTTCAAATTTTAGAAAATCAGTGATGAGATTAGATATTTTATCTTAAAATTGCTTGATACAACGCATTTTGGATAAAATAGACACGAGTGCCTTTGCTGCCTAACATGCGCATCATAGTTTTCGGTTCAAAGATCTTCAGTTTTTAACTACGTTAGTAATGGTATAAACTAATAATAATATAAACTGCCCCGTCAGAGGAAGGGGCAATAAACACCTGCTTTAAATATATTGAAAAGTATCCGAATGGCGCCTCCACTGCTGACCTAGCAAGGTGTTTCCATAAAATATTCTTACATGGCGAAGGGCAATAAGTTATTCTCTGTCGAGATATCCTCAATTCAATTTGTCTCCTGAATATATTCATTCCGCCCGAATACACTCGATGCGGTTGAGAGTGGCCTAGTGGTTAGAGATTGCCCTTAGATCAAGGAGAGTCCAGGTCCTGAATCTCAGTGCTGGTCACTTGCTAGGTTTATTCATCGCTCGATTCTGTGATAGCATCCGTTTTATTAGAGAATCTTTGTATTTTCAAACCGAATTGTGCTTTATGTATGCTCTATAACAGTATAATGCACGGAAGAATGGGGACAATAACAACCTGTTTTTGTGTCCGAATATACACATCACACCTGCTTTTCTTCAGGAATCCAGTGCATTATAAATATTACTTAAATTAGGTAATTTTTTAATTTTTCTTTTTTGGTTTTTTTAATCTTTTTAATTTAAATGTTGTTTTTTGTCTTAGATATATTCAATCTGGGAGAGCATATCCAAGCGGCTATGAGCAATCTGTCGTCCGGTTCGAATCCAGTGTGGGCAAATTAACTTCGTGCCAAACCTATTGATATAGTGGAATCAGTTCAGAGAAGGTGAAAGTCCTAAGATTTTGCTATATGCAGCCCGTCGTACACTCATTATAACCTAATTAATATGGTAGATTGTCGCCCTAACGTTATCATTAACGTTATGGGTCATTATTATGATAATGATATGATAATAAAGATTTGCATTTTAAAGAATTCCTGATGTTTCCATTCTAGCTTAACCTTAATCGAAAAATACGTGTACGTATTCATTCTAATATATTATGTATTTAATGTATAGCGAAAGAGTTCGTGATCTGTAGTCACAAATAGTGATCCAACATGATCCAATCGGACCGTTGTAGACAATTATAATTGCCGACACCAGGCTGCAATTATCATAGTGATATTGTAGAAATATACCCTTTTAAAATGTTGAAATCACATGGTCTCTTCTTGCATAAGCTTAATTGAAGAATTCTGAGGGTTTAAAAGGACAAATTAATATGTTTTGTAATAATATTCTTAATTTTGCCCATGCTTCACTTTCATAATTGCCGAATAGGGCGATGAGTAGCTGGGTAAAACTATTTTATGAGTTCGCAGAGTTAGATGTCGAGTTCGAGTTAGAGTTGGGATTGCTTTTAGAGTTCGAGTTAGACTTGCTTTTAGAGTTCGAGGTGGAGTTGCTTGTTAGAGTTCGAGTTAGAGGTGGGAGTTGCTTTTAGAAGTTTCGAGTTAGAGTTCGAGTTGCTTTTAGAGCTCGAGTTAGAGGATCGAGTTGTTTTGAGATCGAGTTTAGAGTGTTTATAGATCGAGTTCGGTTGACTTTCGAAATTGTACCCCGCATACGCCGCCATGATTGGCTTGTATTCGCATACCTCAGCCCGAGGGCTGTTACACGTGGAGTCGTGTATATGGGCGGCCGATGGGTCAAAAGAGGTTAGATAGAATAAATGCGTATCATGCTTCAGGTAGCTGCAAAAATGGAAAAGGTTTTTGTTGTGTAACCAAAATACCAAAGGAAGTGCATTCAAATGTGTATGATATTACGGGGTTTGTAGGTAAAAAAAGAGGAAGTGTTTTAAAAAATAGATAGTGTTAAAATGTGTATGGTATGACAAAAGCATATGAGTTTTGGTAGTTCCGAATGGTAGGGTATAAAGCTTTCAAGACAGTTTCGAAAACAAAAGGTAGGTTTAACCAAATTACACGTGTCTAAAATACAATGCACGTGTTAGTACATTAAAATAGATCACCTAAATGAATACACTCCATGTGAATGAAGACAGTAGGTAAAGTAATACAGTGTGGTAAATTATTATTAAATGAAGACAGGTCAGGGAAATTAAGACAGGTTAGGTGAATAATTTGTGGTAAATGCAAACAGGTCAGCTAATGAAAAACAGGATTAGGCTAAATTAAAAACACAGGGGGGGGGGGTTTTGGGGGTCAGGAGCACGTGTGGTATAGTTCACCAGGTCAGGTAAATAAGTACATGGTGGTAAAGAAGACACAGGCGAGAAAATGTAATACAGTGTTATAAATGAAAAGTTCAGCTACGTTCGGTGCTCCAATTACCATTACAAATTTTTCAATTTATTTTTTTCTAGATTTTCCCATACTTTTTTTTACTATTTTTTTCCTAGGTTTATTTTTCTACCTTTTTTTAGATTTTTTTCTTTCTAGATTATTTCTTTAGAGTAAACGTCGCTCTTCTGCCACAGTTGAGCTCTCTCTTAATCACCTGTTATCAAGTGTTCTAGTTCTAGGATACGCATTGCATTATTTGGAAGTGGTGTGGGACATACGCCGGGTGTTTCCGGGTACACGTGCGCGTTCGTAAGTTGTTTTAAATACGCACCATTTTCAAGTGTTTTAGAGTACACACTCGGTGTGCAAGTGTCTAAGCACTCCAGTTTCAAGTTTAACGGTCCGGGAACATGGCCGAGTAGACATTTCCTAATTTCTTACATTTTCGTACCTCAACAGTATCCTGATCAGATCGCAACACAGATGTTAAAAGTGAACATCGGGAAAGTGTAAATTTCAAGGATTAAATGATACCCAAACTGGCAGGGCCTTCTCCTGATTTCGCGAACGCGTATCAAAGATGCTGGAGTTGGATTGACCCGTTATGACGTCAGAGTAACAAGTTGTAAACATAGCTCACACGTGGGCTAACCGCCACCGCAACTCCAGCTCCAGATATCTCTCCTTGTCGGTTTCTTTGTCTGGGAACTTGAATAAGCTATTCGGTTCTGATTCTCCTGTCGGTACGGTAAACGCTGGTTGCAGCTGTCGACAATACAGCACATATAATCGTAATTTTAAGATTCAAATCAAGATAATTATGCCATATGATACAACAAGCTACGACGCATATCACGAGGAGTCAAGTCAAATGTGTACGTATGCAAGAAAGAAAACTGGGCCACGCGCCACGTCCGTTACACGAGACGATCATGACGCGTACGCGTACCCGTATTTGTTACTCGGAATGCACTTCTGGGTCATCGTTGCCAGCGCGATAATCACTTTATTTTGGACTTTCCTTTGAAAGCTTGTCCAAAACACATGATATTATGCCCAATTTTTGTTTATCAAATATACGAGTTTCTCAAACTGCTTCATATGAAGATGTTACATGCATTACCAATACATAATATGATGAAACCGTTTTGGTGGTATTATAAGTAGGTTAAAGCATGTCCATGGAGCCTGTAAGGATACGTACAAAAGTTCTAAAAGCTTCGAACTTGGTGCGGTTTGAAGCAGAGCGAGGGTCTTTGCGCAAGTAGGCGCAAGCGTGTTCAATCAAAGTATTATTATGTGGGGATGTAAAGGCTATTGACAAAATAGCCTTGTTGAAGGCGTCTGAATCTGAATAAATTCACCAGACGAACGTTTAACACACAAGCAACAGTCATTTTTTTTTTGTGTGTTTTTGATTATCAAGCTCAGAGATAGGACGAAAAACTCCATTCTCACCACCACATCAAAACCTCACACCATCTTGATGTCGCCATGGCATTACAAAAATTGTACAGGACCATCAACAACAAAAAAAAGGAAGAGCTATGAGGCTTCAAGGTCAATAGTCATTTCTTAAAATGCTACCGTAATTTCCCTTTACTTACAGCCAATTTTATATTCAGTTTTGTTTCAATTTTGAGAAAAATTGAAAAAAATGCAACAAACTGATGTTATTTTGTTGAAAATATGCATCGTGAATAAAAATTGAAGACATAAGAGAGGAAATTGATACAAGTTGTCAGCTTGGAGGTGTCCCTAACGCCAACATTTTCTCAAACTTTGGAAAACACAAAGACTCCTTGATAACCAATCATGATGAAAAACATCTTTAGCACCTAGTGGAGACACTCGGTACAATCCCAAATAAGTGTAAAATTGATTCTGGACCAACTCGTTACAGAAGAAACGTTGGTGATACAATAATGATCTTTGTGAAGAAATAGAAGAAATGGTTTGTGCGATTGCTTCTGTGGAAAATTGGGGTATCAATGGTACATTTGAAGTTACTATTGTTGAATTAATTTCCAGTAAGGTTCTTCCAAATATACATAACAATCAATCAAATCAAAAGTATTGCCTACATAAAGGTCAGATATTATGAATCACCTTTGCATCCCAAATACGGTAATAGAAGAACTTTTTAGTTTACAGCCCGAATATTTTTATTCCACAAAATTGGGTTCGAAATAAAAATTAGCAATCTTAATTGTCCTTATTAATTTTTGTCTCTGTATAAATACCCACAATTGAATTAGATAGGATATTCAACAGAACGTTGAAATCCAGCATATAGCTATTTTTAGTATCAAGAGTACTAACACAAGTTGCTGCGGTTCTGCGGTTTAACTCTGTCAGGCGCTGACTTGAGCGATTCGTTATACATGTGCGATTTAGTAAATATACTAGGCATCATAGCCCTAACCCTGCTGGTATGAGCCTACTCGTGTAGAAACAGAAATCGTACGCCAATTGTATTATATAGTGTTATCATGATACAGAAAAGAAATTGATACGACAATCGATACTCGTTACAGGGTTATCTAGTTGTGGCCTGTCTGAGCGACACGAGGGCTAGTTATTAAACCCCACATGGCTTGCCTTGGCGTAGGGGAAAACTCCCCCCGGCAAATCCCAGGGAGGGGGAGGGATAAATCCCCCCCAATTTTTGGAGGGGATGATGGTGAATACGATCACCCCATGTGGACGCTTCATCGTTCATGGGTTTTTACCAAAATAAGTCATTTGTACCAAATAGTTTAAAAATGGAAACTTTTGTTGCATTTTGTTTACTACAGTACATTTAATTTAATTAAGGTTCTAAAAGGCAAAATTTAAAACGTAGGACTGAATTGTCAGAAACCATGTTTCATTCGATAAATTTCATCAAAAAACCCCTCCCAATGTCATAAAGAATTTTAAGCCACTGTGCCTTGGGGTCCGGGTGCTTCGCCACCTTGTGAAACCTTGTCTATCCGGTGAAAGGTCCACTTTGAGTATGCAATAGTGCATATGTCAGTTTATAAGGGAAGAAGTCTTGAACCAAGACTGACCTGAACCTTCGGGGGGGGGGGGGGAACTCTCTGGTTTCTGTACCAGATGGGGGTGATTAAGTGCGAGAGTCGGCCGAGAAGGCGTACAAGGTGAGGGTAACTAGGGGCCCTGCCTTAGTTAGGACCCTGGTGGGGCCAGGGCCGGGGGGGGCACTGTATTCAAAGGGGATATGATGCGGGAACAATAAAACGCGTAAAAAAGGGTGTCTTTTTTGCAACAGCGATGTACGCGCGTACAGCGTTTAGGGTGTCCAAAACAGCAAAATATGGAAAAAAGGTTATGTTTTTCTTAACCCCTGAATTTCATGTTATATCTCATTAAGCAGGCATCAAAATCATCCAAAAATTGTATGGAATTGCAGGGAATTAAAGAAAGCAAGATAATAAAGGCTAGATTACGATTTCATTGCACTGGGTACTTGTTGAGGGTAATCATAAACAGCTAAAAATACTTGTTAGGGTATGTTTTAGCTTGTTTTTAGTCGGTTAAACTTTGAAAATACGTGTTTACTGTTTAGGGTGCATTTTGAAAGTCCATGTTCAACGCATCAATCCACCTTTGAAGACAAGGGCCCCCCCCCCCCCCCGGGGCCAGGTGCGCAGCATGCGACGGGGCTCCAGGGAGTGGGGCAAGAAGCTCCTGGTTTTTGTCATATTAGGTAAACAGGGTTTAGAGCACTAATTCACAATACGTTTGAAAGTACAATAAAGAATTCCGTGTACGTTGCCTGACTCTTTTTTTTGTCGCTGATTCCCTTCCCTTTCGTCGTCGGCACTATTCTTTCCTCTCGTTCACCTGTTCGTATTCCATATTTCACTCTCGTTTCGTTCCCCTTTCTTCTACGCTTCCTGTTTGTTTCTGTTTTATTCCTCCTCCCTTTTTCCTTCCCATTCTTTAGTCCCCTTTCCAATTTTTTGGCGGCCCACGGTTACGCCATGATGCGAGAATTGTCTGTCAACCCAGCCAATTTATTTAAAACAATACGATATGCCTCTGACATAAATGTAGAATAAAAGGATGCCGTCAGACGGAGTTAGGTTGTCGATTTTGCTGGACCCCAGAGCATGGCTCGCCCTAACATCGTTTCATTTCTTGTCATCAGTTCCAAGGATAATCAAGGATATTATCTTAAAAAAAAGAAATGCCCACTGAAATGCACTTTCTTTTTGATTTCACCTTCACTTTGCTTCTTCATTTAAGTCTTCTCATGTGAGGTTTTAAATGAAAAAGAAAATGGACATGAAGCATATAAATACATTATAGCACGAATTAGTTGTTTTGTACTGCTTTTGTAACTACATTGTGAACTAAATTCGTGTTGTGTTTTAAATACATGTGACTTTCAATCAACATCAATGAATTTTACAACCTATACCGTAAATATTTCAACCTACAGTAAATACTTGTTTTGGTGTGTGAGCTTAGAGGGTTTACTAACTTTCGTAGGCCACCCGACCTACCAAATACATGGTACTGTTTAAAAAGGTAAGCACCGGAATTTTTCCCGTTGTTGTGTTGGTGTACACAATCAAGACTCTTAAAGCACCTCGAACGACATTCAACTCGAACTCATAAAAAATATTAAAGCATCTCGAACTCGAACTCTAAAAGAAACTCGAACTCAACTCGATCTCTAAAGCAACTCGACCCCTAAGCGAACTCCTTAAAAGCACGCGAACTCGAACTCTAAAAGCAAGTCTAACTCGAACTCTAAAACAACTCGAACTCTAACTCGAACTCTAAAAGCAAGTCTAACTCGAACTCTAAAAGCAATCGAAGCTTCGAAAAGCAACTCAACTCGAACTCGAACTCGCACTCGAACTCGACAACTCGAACTAATAAAAAATATTACTCTGAGTAGTTAGACAAATAAAGGTTAAAAAGCAGGAGTACTATTGATTTGAAACCAAGAAAAATTGTATTGACAAAGGTAAGTTCGACTGCAATCAGTGATTCTCTTTAGAGCACTTCTTCGAGAGCGAAGAAAATGGATTGACCTTGGCCACGCGTTTCATGATTGGCTTGTCAATACCACTCGGCCATCGACCCAACGTTCCTTTAGGTATATACGTATGCTATTAATACTTCTGTATATGAAGGGAATTGTGGTTTATATAACAGGCCTTAGAGAAAGAAATCATATTTATAGATAGTGATCGCCATAATATACCTTTCAAGTCCGAAAATTCATTTCCGCGTCTGCTTGAACGATAGGAAAATCGATGGGCTGAATTAAGGGCTACACTTTTCAGTATATATGGTTGACTCAAAAGAATAAACGGGGACACGTAGTCATTCCATTCATAACCACTTTGTGTACGATATTATTAAGGTTCGATTATTTGATCCTGCAATAATTTAAGATGGTACATAGCTATAATTGCACTATGAGCTAGTAAAATCAATTCCAATGTAATAGTTCAGATAGCTTTCGCACCATTATTTCGAAAATACACCCCCTGGTTTTTGGGTATGATATATGATAACCATGACACAGACAAGGCAGTTCATGTCATATATTCTACAAGTACAACCCACTGAACTGTGTCCTTGGTGGAGAGCATTATTGTACTCATAGTGATGCTTTCAGTAGGTAATTGTATCTTTACTAAACCTGACCTGCCCAACTGTCGACATTTGTCCAACCTTCTGAAGACATCTCAATTTCACTTTAAGCGTCAGATAATATTCTTCTAGCACTCAAAGTTTAATGGGCTGGTTTGACAAAGGACACTGAAAATAATTATGTACTAACAGTG
>JAMKCH010057564.1:0-18759 GCA_023653785.1 Ophioderma brevispina
CCACTTTCCGGTAAATCTAGAGTTCCTAGGGACGAGGCTATGAGCGATGCGGCCATGGATTGTTCTTTAGGTGTATCCTACCTTGAATTCAATTTAGAAAACATTTGCGTTTTGCATAACCGATAAACCGATGTTTTTGTGCCGTGCGAAACTCATTAATTAGAGAAATTAAGCGAGTATGTGTTTTATAAAAAGTCCTTAGAATATCATGATGAAAAATGTCATTTGCTGATTGTAACCATTTTGTGAGACAGGCTCTATATTTGTGATTTTTTTTTACCCATATGTGTTTTTTACCTGAAAATATTTACTGTATTGTTGCTTGTCGCAGCATTTTTTTGTTGGGTCCTAGCCGTGGTCATATTTGTTGCTGAAAACCACCGCCATTTTTTGGGGTAGATGATAGCTATCAAAGTTTAATACTTTTAAATTGTTCTGGAGAGAGGCAGAATTTTGCAGGAACGTGTTTTTGTAAATTTGTGAAAATAGTAACTCAACTCTAAAGCAACTCGAACTCTAAAGCAACTCGAACTCGACAATTCTACCTCGAACTCATAAAAATCTTACTCGTGTAAACCCATAGGACTACCCTTAATAAATCTTACATAAAACAACGCCCTCCTCTATATGACATGTACATGCAGATAACACGTACTGCTGGTTTGAGCTGAAGCCTTGCTCGGAACTTTTACCGCCATTGCAACTAGATGTAATTCACAGTCAGCAGTGTTCGCTATATCTGCCCTGCACTTCTTCGGCGAGTACCATAAAAAGAGTGCTATATGTTGATTTGTTATGAATCTTTTTTGAATGTTTTCATCTAACGAGTACGACGTGTTAGTCTTGTCACCTAATTCAATGGCCGAAGGTTGAAAGTCTAGAACATCACAATCTCAGAAAACCGGCTTAGAGGATTTTATCAGATCGAGAGGTACGTAATAATGCTTTAAAATAAAAAAAACAAAACCACGGCTTTACAATAATAATAGACTAATAATGTTTTGACAAGTACTCCTAGCCCGCCAATGAAGTGTCTCGAACAGTTCAAGTCAGACGATTACCACATTTACCAGGTCGCCTTTACTTATTACAAAATTATCCTTCTTTATAAATATTATTTAATATCAGAATGCAAATTCCCGTCTCCCAAAAATTCCATATTTGGTGAACCCCGAATCTCTTGTGGGTGGACAGCAGAGTTACTTCATTTATTCCCTACAGTAGTTTATTCCTACTTTCCCTCCTCTCCTCCTCCCGCTTGTTCATGCAGTAAAGCCTGAAGCTCGTAATTTAATGTGGTTATATTCTCATAGGTGAACTGATGGTATTCTACATGTATATAGTCTTATATATATATCTATCTTCTCTATATATAATATCTATATATGATATATACATATATATACTATATAGTATATATCTATAATTATATTGGCCATGCGTTT
Source organism: Ophioderma brevispina (assembly GCA_023653785.1). Lineage (NCBI taxonomy): Eukaryota > Metazoa > Echinodermata > Ophiuroidea > Amphilepidida > Ophiodermatidae > Ophioderma > Ophioderma brevispina. The sequence continues at coordinate 1,446 of JAMKCH010057564.1, forward strand.
TGAACTGGGCCAGTAAATATGTGGAGGTGTGACATATGGGCGATATTTGTTGTGTCATACAGAGGATTTTAAAAAAAATAATTTTTCAAGCCACATAGTTAAATTTGGTATTAAATTAAAGCTTGCAAGGGCAGGCAACAAGGATATGCAAGTGAATAGATTTGTTTAAAAATATTAATCATATTCCATTATTGCTTTTAAATTACAAAAATTATAAGTGGAGGATGAGCAGGGCAGGATGAGCAGGCGCAAGCCCTTTCATGAAAATTGAACCCCCGGTGGTCATGTGCTGACAAATGTTCCATATCTTCTGGAGAGATTTATACATATCTTACAACCCCTACTATAAATCAGAAACGTATTATCATATCAAATCTTTATTGTTGTTTTTTAGGCTCCTATTTGCATCTAGGTATAGCCGATGCCTTAACAATGAACTTTCAATGGTAAAATTGGCAAGTTGGCCCAGCCTTGCGGCAAAAACATTTTGCTACACCATGTACCTTGAAGTTTTATATCTATGGAAAGCTTGTACTTGAGGGGATACCAAATCTGCATTTACATAACAAAAAGGCAAGTGCCAAGCTTTCAACTCAGGTGGTTTTGTGTTAAAAAATCACATCTTTTCACAATATTTTGCACTGGAGTGTGATGTCGTAATCCCTAGGGAATAAGTTAGATCGGTTCTCAACTGTAGTCTGGATGGTTGATAGTAAGCTTCAAATAAAAGGTATACTTTTATAGGGGTTGTGGGTGCCTGAAGAGAGCTAGAGCCTTTCACACCAATATCCAGGCCTTTTACACACATGAAAACTATGTCACACAAAACGGGCCCACATTGAAACACATGGCCAAATATATATATATATATCGTCGTGGTCACGACCTAGTGTCGAATCTGATTTTTTGGTCAAATGAGTTAATAGTTGATTCTGGTGCATTTTATTTACTCTTTAATTGTACCCAAAAAATAAAAAGTGGAAATTACATCTCCTAACCAAAAATAGCCGCAGTCGAATCACACCCATTTGATATAGAAGGGTTTCACAAACAATCAATACGTATTCGATTGCTTGCGTGTCCCAAATATCTCAAAGCACACAGGTAAAGTGCGAACGAATACGTATTCGCTGGGACCAAAAGATTGCTACTTCGTGATCAAAAATCGATAATAGGTCTGTCAAGATTAAGGCATTATGTGAAAATACCTTTCTCACGAGGGATTGGTTCATGTTATTCACCATTTACATTTTTGGTGTTTTAATATGTTACTTGTACTAATTGAAACCTAAAGTCTGGGCGTCGTGAAAAAGAAATATCCAATTTGGTAGTTGTTAACCTTTGTACAAATAAACCAAGTTTATCACTGTAGGGGGATCATAGTGACATTAACCCTATACCAAAGGGGAGGAGTACCACCCAGGTAAATTTCTCTGTGCCCAAAACGTTAAAAAAACGTCGTTAAGTCTTCAATGATAGTGATTCACACCCTTCTGCTCATTTTGGCGAAGCAAATGTGAAGGTAGCACCGTCACGGGAAGGCGTTCGTCGAATCGATTGCGGGGAGGAGTTCTATTACCTCTACTACCCAATATTGAAAATCGCATTTCTGAATGGTCAGTTTATGCCCATATTCTGCAATAATGAGCTGCTAATGCATTTTCTTATTATTTATTTTCATTATCAGCATACAAAATACACATAAAAATTAGGCATATTACCTTAAAACCTATACAAACAAAGAAAAAGAAAATAAAAATCAAGTTGTTTTAGGTAATAGAAGAGAAATAAAGATTTTGTAGTATCATCTATGGCTCACATAATGTATCCTTGGTCAAAAATTACAAATAATGGGCGGCCTTCTGAATTTTTCCGACAATCGGGTCACATTATTCGCCTATAAATAATACTGCATTACCCTTTAGTTTATTAGTTCATTTGGTTTAATATTGTGCCTGTAATGTCTCAAAATTATGATGATCTAAGGCATTGTCCATATCAATTTGCGGCGCCAAAAATCCCAAAGGAAAATCCAATTACTACCGTTTTGATGCAAAATTTCATTTTTTTTTTCACTTTTATACCCTATATGTGTCCGTGGAAATGACCAATTTTTGCCAAGTGTGACTATTAAACGTCATGTGCGCCATACTAGTTATTTGGTGGAAGCAATAGAACACGGAGGACCGAAGCTAATCAACTGGTACAAACATCTCAATCCTCTATTGCTTTTATAAATAATGAATTCTCGGTGGTGGTAACACCCCTTAGTAAACCGTGTTGCAAAATAGACTTGGGTAAACATTTGTGAAAGTTTGATTTTCTTGAGTTAAACTTGGCTATTCTGCAAACTAATAATTACTAATACCTCATTTAAAAACTCGCCTTCAGGAACAAAATTGAATATTTTTCTTTGGGAAGTTGTTTGTACGGCCGTTAATGCCCCTAAATTGTTTGATTATGTTAGATTTTACTATTGATTCATATTCCATTAAAACTGTTAATATTTGTTTCAAGTTTGATTATAATATGGTCCAAGCGCGTACATTACTGTAAAGATTGGAACTATATAGTAATTTGAAATTTTAAGAAAATGAGAAAAATATGTTTGCTAAAAAGTGGTGTAGACCACTTTTTATCCTCCAAAAACTTTTGAGTTATGAACAGCCATTACATTTTACATATTTTCTGAGCTCAATTTTGAACAGTTCTAGCCAATAAAATTTTTTATTGTGTTAAATACTTTATTTTTTAACTATTTATTATTTTTAATATAACATGCACTACAATGTGTGTTCCTTCTAACGTATTTACATATTTAACACCTGAATTTATTTTTTTCCTGTCAAAATGAGTTAAAACTATTGGCGACTAATTATATATTAATTTTAAGAGCCAAGATTTTGGTAAGAGGTTGTAATTTTTTCTGAATTTCGTTGTCTCGTTGTCAGTCTGCGCATATTTACAACTGAACGATTGAAACAGTGAATGTTTCCCATTTTAACACGCTTATTGAAGTCTTTTGTATACAAATTTGCACTATTGTAGCATAACACAATGCAATAACATCGGTCATATCGTGGTCGTCATCATCATTATCGATAAATCGTCATCCGTCATCATCAAGCTCATCTCATCGTCATCGTCAATCATCATCATCCTCATCAGCATCATCATCATCATCGTCAATCCGTCTCATCATCATCGTCAATCGTCCATCAATCATCATCATCATCATCGAACCGTAGCATCATTAATCGTCGTCAAGCTCGATGTTTCCTTTATAATATTTCAATCGTTATTGCCACCATCATCAAAACCGCCATCGTTATTCTTATCATCGTGCCTCACATCGGCATCATCATTTTAAATGTAAAATCCCCTAGCTATAGTAATTTTCAAAACCATACCAACAGTAGAAATCAACGGGTTTTTCATGCAGTCGAATACGTATTCGACTCCGTAGAACACAGCGAATCAACATTTGGGGTTTTTGACAACTGTCAATCACGTTCATGGCCATTTTGAATAGAAAACATTGTTCTTTGTATTTTAATACTGTCGTCAAGTTAGTAAACATTCATGTCTGAACATCCATACACCATCTTAAAATAGCCATTTTCTTTTAATTTCATTTAATTACAAAACACGCATTCCATAAGTAACTCAAACTTCAACGCCGTTTTCTCATAACAGCATTTATGCCAATTCGACAGTATGCAGAACCACGACGATATATAATCCGATGCCTTGTGAGATCCCACTGTTAATTAGTAACAAAACCACTTTCTAAATGGCATCTTAAGGCCGCTTTTAACAAAGCTTATGGTCGGTTTTTCACACAGAAGTAATATAAGGGGTTTGATATGACCTACCCTACATTTAGACACATTTAGAGTTTGGAAAAAAATGACGGATAGTGGCTTTAAATAATTATACCTTAGCAAGGTTGGTACACAATCTTTTTGTTATGTTATTAAGAATAAATTTAAACTGAATTACACTCCTGAGACAAAATCACGGTTTTTGCTCTCGCATCACACCGATTGAAATCTCGGCGCGTAACTTTTTACAGATGGGGTTTTGGAGTGGAAGATTATCTATCAGATTAAACTTCATATCCCCTTAAATCGGGCCCCCACCTTGAACCTGCCATACATTTTTTGATGTGCCAGTATTATCCTTGATAGTTGCAGATGCAAAGCAAAGCCTATGACCCCAAAAATTGTTTTTTGCCTGACAGCTGACTCATGAGATTAGTTTCTCTAGTGTCAAAATTTTGTAATTGGTCGACTATTAAATGCGCTTCTTTTTCAACACCCAAACCCCAACACAGCCAAGCCGTTATATGTAATATGCAGCATTATTCTGATTGGTCAGTTACTGCCCATTATTCTGCATAATGAGCTGCTAATGCATTTTCTTATTATTTATTTTCATTCATCAGCATACAAAAATACAAATAAATTAGGCATTAAATATGAGTAAATATAATTTTTAAAAAAGGAAAATTAAAATCAAAGTTTTTTTTAATATATTTGTATGTAGAAAATACATCCCCTGGATTTGTAGTAGACTATGGGCTTCATAAGTACTCCATGGCGGGAAAAAAAAATTAAAAATTAATGGGCCGCATTATTTAATTTTTCCCGACCTCGGGCACCTTATTCGCCCATAAATAATACGGCATACCCTTTAGTTTATAGTTCATTTGTTTTAATATTGTGCACTGTATGTCTCAAAATATGTTCGATCTAGTCATTTTCCATATCATTGGGGACCAAAATCCACAATGGGAAAATCAATATACCTACTTTTGATGACAAAATTTCATGTTTTAGTGCTACCCTGATATGGTCTGTGGGACACACTGACCAATTTGCCAAACTAATTGTGATCGTTAACGTCATTGTGACGCCATACTAGGTTATTTGGGGAAGCAATAGGAAAACGGAGGGACCCAAGCTATAAACTTGTACCAACATCTAAATCCTCTATGCTTATAATAATGAATTCTCGTGGTGGTAACACCATTAGTTCAAACGTGTTGCAAAAAATAGACTGGTAAACTTATTGTGAAAGTTTGATGGCTTTGATGTAAAACTTTTGGAAATTTTTTGGGGGAAAATATGCTGCAAACTAAATAATTACTAATACATCATTAAAAAAAACTCGCCTTTCGGGAACAAAATTGGATATTTTCTTGGGCAAGTTGTTGTACAGGCGTAATGCCCTCTAAATTGTTTAGATTATGTGAGATTTTATATTGAGTATAGTACCCCAGTTAACCTGGTAATGTGTTTCAAGTTTGATATAAATTGTAAGCGCGTACATACTGTAAAAGATGGGAAACATATATGGAATTTGAAAATTTAAGAAAATGAGAAAAATATGGTTGCTATACAGTTGTGTAGACCACTTGTATCCTCCAAAAACTTTTGGAGGTTACGAAAACATTCCAGTTACATTTTAAAATATTTTCTGAGCTTCAAAAAGTTTTTGAACAGTTTCTAGCATATATTGTCGGACTGCAACATGCATACTATTTTTAATATTGTTTAAAATGCACTACAATGTGTGTTCCTTCTAACGTATTTACATATTTACACCTGAAATTTATGTTTTTTCCTGCAACATGAGTTAAAACATATTGGGCGACTAAATTTAATATATTAATTTAAGGAAGCCAAATTGGTAAGAGGTTGTATTTTCTGAATTCGTTGGTCATCGTGGCAGTCTGCGCTTTATATTTTACAACGAACGAAATGCAACAGTGAATGTTTCCCATTTTTAACCGCTTATGGAAGAAGTTTGTATACAAATTTGCACTATGGTAGCATAAGCACAATGCAATATAGACATCGTCATCGTTGTGGTCGTCATCATCATCATCATAATCGTCATTTCGTCATCATCATCATCAATCATTCATAGTCATCGTCATCATTCATTCATCATATCATCATCATCCATCATCATCATCGTCCATCGTATCATATCGTCATCGTCATCATATCCTCATCTCATCGAACGTGCATCATTATCGGTCGTCAAGCTCGATGTTTCATTCATAAAATTTCATCGTTATTGCCACCATCATCAACGCCATCGTTATTCTTATTCGTGGCATCATCGGAGGCATCATCATTTTAAAATAGTAAAAATCCGTACCTATAGTAATCTCACCAAACCAACATTAGAAATCACGGGTTTCATGCAGTCGGAAACGTATTCGACGCCTTAGAACACAGCGAATCAAACATTTGGGTTTTGACAAACTGTCAATCACGTTCAGGGCCATTTTGAATAAGAAAACAGTTGTTTTTTCTTGGTATTTGAATACTGTCGTCAGGTAGTAACCATTCAGGTCTTTAACATACACCACTTAAACTAGCCATTTTTTTAGTTCATTTAATACACGATCATAAGTAACTCAAACTTTCAAACGCCGTTTCTCAGAACTAGCATTATGCTGATTCGAAAGTATGCAGAACCCACGAACGATAGATACCGAGCCTTGCTGAGATCCCAATTTTATTAGTAACAAAAAAGTCGAATGGCATTTTCAAGGACCGCTTGTAAAATCCCTTTAGTGTCTGTTTTCACAAAGAAGAGTAAGTATAAGGGGTTGATATGACCTACCACATAGGCCAATGTAGACCAAGTTTAGAGGTTTGGAAACAAATGACCGATAGTGGCTTTAAAACGGCATATAAACATTAAATATTAGCAATAAAAATACATAATCAAAATCAACTAAATTTTATTAAAATAATAAAATTAAACTAATAAAACAATCCTGCGACAAATCAAGGTTTTGCTCTCGCATCAACAAAGGATTGAAATAGCACGGCGCGTAACGTTACAGGTGGGGTTTTGGGAGTGAAGATTAATCTATCAAGAGTAAAACTTCATATCCTTAAATCGGGCCACCCACCTTTAAATGCCCATACATTTTTTGATGTGCCAGTATTATCCTTGATAGTGCAGAGAAAGCAGCCCTATGCCCCCAAAATTGTTTTCTCTGGACAGCTTTACGAATTGAGATTACTTTCATCGATTTTTTTTTGTAATTGTCAGGGACTTTTTTAAAGGCGCTTCTTTTCAACCCAAAACCAAACCAGCCAAGCCGTTAATGATTAAATTAGTGGGGGACCCCATGGACCCCCCCCCCCCCTTGGGCACTACGAGAGTCGGTCTGAGAAAATATTCTTTAAATCAAAGAATAACAGCATTTTTTCTGTATATAAAGAGACACTGACACATTTGAAGAATAAGTGCGCCCTCAAGATTTTTCAAAATTGATATTTTTGCATGTTGTTGAGCTTTATGTCATTACCCTCAAAAAAAACCGAAAATGTGGATTTAAGACCAACGATCAGCGCCCTTTATTGGAAAAAACAGGAGTTTTATAATAAAATGACCTCCGGCGACATTTATTCAGCAGATTACAGAAATAGCGTTAACATAAGAAGAAAACATACGCCGGAGTCGAGTCCCAACGGCATGCACCCTGTTGACCGGTCCGTGACCTCTGTGGTTTTATTATCAATCAGTACGGAGTCTTACCATATTCATGTCATAGACACATTCGTCGATTCAAGTTGTTATGGAAAACTTAAAGTAGCCTACAAAGGACTAGGCTATCTTTAAAGGTGGGTGTTCCGTTTTATGTGTACCTTGTTCTCACTTGATATGAGAAGTCTGGCCACCTGATACCAATTACCATCAAGTATCGTAGAAACGAACTTGCGGTTTGATAATAGAAGCGATAATGCACATTGCAAGGCCTATTCACTACTGTGCTCAATCTTGATGGCTTAAACACTAAAAAGGCAGTTTTTTGTTTATATCTTTGCAAAGAAGTGGCTTTGGGAAGCTGAAATTTCAGGGACGATACTGAAGAAAAAATATGGCCTTTCAGCTGATATCAAAATCGTAACTACTTCCGGTTAAATCCAGGGCCTGGGGTCCCAGAGCCGATCGGAACAAGACCTTTAATAGGGCGTGTTCCAATTTTGGGTATCGTGTTATCTACTTGGTCTGAGAGCCCGACAATTGTATACACAGGCCACCGTAGGTACCGTGGGGGAAACAAACTTGCGGTTTTGCTTGCTAGACGCGATAATGCATAGTGCAAAAAACACCCTATTCACGACTGTGCACTAATATTGGATGGGTTAAACCATTAAAACGGCAGTCATTTTTGTAAGTTTTGAAAAAAAGAATGGATGAAAGGTGCAATTCAGGACGACAATGATGAATATATGGACTTTCATCTGATTCCAAAATTGATACTATTCCGGGTAAATCAGGGGGTCCCAAAGACGATTCGAACAAAGCAACTTTAAATCCCTTATTTCGTCCCTATCTTGTTATGGGGCATGTTATTTTTTTATGTTATTCTTTCAAATAACCTAGACTATCATTTGCGAGCAAATTGAAGAAATCCTATTTGTGAAGCAGAAAAATGTGTCCAGTGTCACTTAAGTGTTAACAACAGCCGACATGGACTTGAAAGATGAAAAGAATGTGACAAATGGGGACAGAACTTAATTGATTGCTTTCTTGCCAGAGGTCATTTTCTAATACAAATCCCAAAATGCAATGTAGTAGGGTACATAAACTGAAGGCAAGGAAATGGAATCAAAACAACAGTTTCTAATCTATAAACTTTGTGGTGGGAATACCCCCGGGGATACCACTAGCCTGGAATCACAAGTAACTTTTCAAATTATGTCAAAGCTAGAAAAGTGACTGTGCATTGTTTTTGCCAAAGTGCTCAAATATAAAATTTATGAGTTACAATTTGCATTACATAAGGGCATTTTTATAATCACAGTGCAAATGGGTTTGAGTTGGCTAATTCTGGTTGAGCAATCATACTGTGAATCATTCCCCAAGGGCAATGCCCTTCTCACAAAAAGAAATTGAGATGTTGTGATTTAAAAAATTGTAGAGGTCTTAGGGAAGACAATAAAGGCTTAAAGAGGTGAAGAACAACAACTTGCCAAAAAACTCAAATACAACAAACATAATCTGAAACTGAGGGGCATGGACCTCCAATTGTAGCGATAAACATAAACAAGCCATTTTTTTTTTTTCTATCGTGAGTGATGCATGACCGCACATTGCTTCTCTAAAACACAAGGTTCCCAGAAGGTAGAAGGCAGAGGTAAATTATAGATGATTAGAACAATTGAAGTATGTACATTTTAAACAAATTCGGTGCATGAATATTTATCAATCATCGGTAATAGTGCGATAGCAGATGGAATTGCAATATATGACGGTCTATATCAAAGTCTGTGGAATATGATTGTAATGATGGAGCGTTTGGATTGTCCCAAAGATAATTAAATTCGAGCTGTTCCTGGAATACTACCGCGTCTATAGTATTTCGCATGTGAGTGCAACAAAAGTCGTAACTGAATTTTTGGAGAGAAAGTGAGTTATTATATATCCTGAAAAAAGAGGGGGTTTTTTCATCATTACGCTTACTTTAATATAGTTGCAAAGTGACAGTCTCAATTTTTGCCAAATAATATAGTAAACCAAAATTAAACATATTATTTAGCCAAATTGTTGAAATTTTTTAAAGAAGCTGATTTCAACTGATTGTAGGTAAAGGTGTCAAACATTACCAAGTGAGTTATTGTAGGGGGTGGGGAAATTGTTTTTATTTTTGAATATTTGCTTAAAACATCAAAACAGGGGTCAAATTTTGAAATTGAACCAATAATGATGAATAAGATACCAAGTTAATAGTTTAATCATAAAGGGATTCCAAAAAGGTATAGTTGTACGCTCTGCGGCCGAACGAAAAGTGGAGTTACGAGGCTAAAAAATCAGCAACAATCCCCCATGATTAAAAAGGGGGAGTAAACTTCAGTTTGTACAGGGGGTCAAATTTTAAAAAATTACTCGATTTTCTGAAGTTTTTCAAAGTGATAAACTTTGTTTTTTTTAGATAAAATAAGTTATCAATCTGGAAATTAAACTTATTAAATGAAAAACTTAGTTTATCTGCGGAAGAAAAAACATAGTTTTTCAGTCAGAAAGCAGCGGAATTTTCTGAAAACTAGTTTATCGCTTGAAAAAACTTAGTTTTCAAATATATTTTGAGCATTTCGCGTGGAAAAACATTGTTTTTCCGTGATTAACATCTTTTTTGGTGATAAACTAAGTTTTTATCACTTGAATATACAGTTATCAACTATGTTGAGCATTGCGAGTGCAAAAAACATAGTTTACACAGATAAAACTAAGTTATCAAATATCTGAGGCATTCGCGAGAAGAAAAAACTAAGTTTATCAGTGCATATAAACTCTGTTTTTCTGAGATGTTTTTCTGATTAAAATTAGTTTTTCCCTTGAAAAAACCTAAGTTTTCAAATATATGAGCATTTGCACAAGAAAATTTATTTTGCCAGATAAAATGTTTTTCGGATTAACTAAGTTTTTCACTGATAAACTAAAGGGATCAGCTGATAAACTAAGCTTTTCAAAACACGGTAAGCGCCGAATGCCTAAAAATTAATTAGAAAAAACTAAAGTTATTATGACTTGTAACTACGTTTTTTCAGAAAACGTATGTTTTATCACTTGAAAAAACCTCTGTTTTTCTCAGAGAATAAAACTAAAGTTAAGATTTGAGCATTGCGCTGCCATAAACGTACCAACGTTGCTTTCTGTTAGGCAGGGAGCATTGCAATCCATTCGGTGTGTGGTGTTCTTTTGCCATAGTGTAATTGTGACAGTATGTGTCTGATAGCTGTGGGGACCCTATCAAGACCCTCCTAAATCCAAACAAAAGAATATCTGTTTTGTCATGTTCTGTTTTAAAGATCCGAGGTTGAGTTTAGCAAGTCTTTTTTTTCAACGAAATCGTGTGGTTTAAACAATATGTTATACGTTGCAAAGTGCCATAGTAACATGATAAGACATAATTGTTACAGGGACGGAAGGAGAGACAATTCATTGTCTCTGTGACGGTTTACAGCTAATTAAAGTCAGAGATTATTATAAAACTGTTGAGATTCGATTATAGTTCTAAAATGAGAAAATGATACACCCACAGCCATACTTTTAAAATACAGATATTTCGGAGATAACAAACCCCCCCCACCAAAAAACCCCCAAAACCCATAAATTTCTCTTGAAAGAGAACTGACAAAAAGCAGCATAGCGCGTACCATAACGCATGAGTACTCATTTCACTAATATCATATATTAACCAACTTTAATGTAAAAGATTTAGATCCAATGGTAGGGCGGGCAATCGCCAACCAGCTTTTGGCAGTGGTGAAAATTCTCAGCGCACAACAAAGCTCTCCATTGACGCCTGGATAGAAGATTCTTGTGGCAAGTCACCGAACAGCGGTCAAACACGATTGCAATCGCGCATTGTAGTAACATTCGGGTGACTTGACCTCAACTAGACACACAATCGAAATGTGTGGACCTTGTACGTGTCGTTGAATGCAAACCATGCCCCCCCCTTGACCGCGCCCACAAACACTTCCCCGCGCATATAATTATGAAGCAATCACTCCGCCCATTGCAATTCCCAGTTCAAAACTTGTTCACTGCCGGAAAATAGCCATGCCATATTTCCCATCGTCACCTTATTAAAGTGATGCACCTTGCAATGATACACTGTGGGTTAAAAATCAGGAATGATCTAAGTACTACCGACACACAGATATACCTCTCACTATCATCTACGTTATTTAGGAGTAACTTTTTCAACCCTCAATTTCCGGGTTGACTCATGGCGCAACGTTACAAACAGAAAACAAACACCAACACGAACAACGGAAAGTCTTATTTAAATTTCTTTTTCACTTCCGATAGCCGAGACCATAATCCGATATCTTTCCCATTATCATTGCGGATATAATATTGACAAGCTGAGGTCTAAAAGTCTCAACGAACGTCATGAACATACACGAGGAATTTCCAATCTCCCCAAGCTGTAATCACAAGATATGACTCACCATTCAGTAACTAGAGCGGGCGCTCTTCATTTGTGAATTAATGGAAAGAAGTGTGTACGGGCAGCCGTACGTGATTAGATTGACTACAATAATTAATCCAATAGCCCTTATCGCTAAATGCCATTATTGCCACTTTTCAAAAAACACGAAGCCGGACCCCTGCCTTTATGTGTTTACGGGGAAGTTCTCCTTGATCCAACAACACAAAGAGCGCTATCTCCCGGTTTTGCGGTGATGTCAGGTTGGTGTCATTTTCCTCTAGGGCGGAAGGGATCAAATCTGTTGGAAATTTTAGGGACGACTTCAAACTCAGCCACAGTGCTCAACGTCCCGGCTACAAGCAACCGGTTGTCTTTTGTTCTTTTGTTGGACCTAAGCAAGGAAATAGAAAGAAACGATGAAACTACATGAACGGCAAAAGAAACAATCGCGGCTACATGGCCCCTGAAGTACAAAGAAATGACCATGTTCTCATTCGGATCCGGTTTTGTACGCATACTGAATGCTGGTGTTAGAAATTGCAACAGGAAAGGAACCTTTTGACGAAATGGAGACCGCACATGTAGTATACATGGTTGGCACGAGTAAAAAGTCCCCCGATTATATTCTCGTACTAGAACCGGTTTCTATTGTTCTAAACTCTTTAAAACAACGTTTTAAAAACCCCCATGAACGTGTGGTTTAATCGTTGGTTGTTTGTTTGTTTTTTTTTGTTTATTAAACCCTCATTATAATTCTGTTTACTCGGGCGTATCCCAAAATCGTAAAGAAGGAGCGCAAGAAGGAGTAAAATACACTGCGTGTTCTCGGCAAAGCAGTCCAATTAATGCAGACTCTTTATTCAAGTAGGATTATGTTGTATCAAGTTGGACCAGGAAGAAGTTCTATCTACCAATACTGTTAGAGGGTTAAAAGACAATGGGGCATGTCCTTCCTATTTGGCGTTTTTTTTGTTGTCCCCATCGAGCCTTTTTCGAGGCTGGGGGAACCCAAATGTAAATTCATAATAAATTATTAAAATCATATAACCGTCTGTTCCCGTATACAACTGGCATCATTTTCTTGAAATGAATAACATGTTACTCTCATTTTATTTCCCCGAATAACAGTGACCAATGGATACACTAGTAGACTTCAGCAACACTGGAGCTTAAAGATATTCAATTACTTGCTCGGTATCGTGTTAAAACACTTCAGATTCCCTTTTCCTCTTGGGTGGCAGGACCATTGTTACTTGTCTCGCGTTGAAAGATTCAGTGTTTAACCAATGACTCTCCGATTTAGACACTATTTTTTTTAAGACTTAACGATACCATATTTTTCATCATTTATTCGAAAAGGAAGAAAGACGAACAAACCTCATGACAGAATGTTGCTGGGCAAGCTTTGCTCTAACCACTTTGTGCAGAATTAAAAACGTAACTTATATGGCTTAACTTTCTATTCAATTTATCCGCTTTTTCCACGAAGGAAAACTTAGTGTCAACGACCTAATTATATTAACTGGTTAGTTAGTGTTGACAGAGACGGGTTGTTTTTGTTACTCAACCCTAATCGTGGAGTGATAACACCTGGCTATAGCAATTACTGCATACCGGGCCCATTGTAATTCTTTCCTCATGTTTGCTGAAAGTCCTGCTCTTAGGAGGGTTATAAAAACCAGAATCCCATGCTAGAAGTTTGGGGAAGAAGGTTTGAAAATGCTTTTCTCTAGTTTTATGAAGGGTGCTGATCCGAAATTTTGGGTCCAACCTCTGGGAAAGGTCGGAACCTAGACAAACTATACCTTTTTAATCCTTAATATGAGACAAATCATTGGGTGGCAACATAAACACATTTGACTTGATTTCAAATGTTACCCCTGCACTAATTACTCCCCTTATTTTAAAAATTCCCCACATTTTCCCAGAGGTGGACCCAAAATTCGGATTCAGCACCCTTCAAACTATAGACAAACATTTCAAACTTCTTCCCCCAAACTCTAGGATGGGATTCTGATTTAACCCCTACTATTCTCCAATGTCGTATATTAAATGAGACAAACTGAATTTGATTAAAATTTTAATATTAATAGATTTTATTTCAATGTATTTTGATTTAAATTTTTAATCTACACTTGGATTTGTCCCTAATAAACAATCCAATTAAGAGAGTATTTCGTGCTCCTGAATTTGATTATCCCGTTTCCGACCAGTGCTACTATTACGAAAGTGGTAATGTCAATTGGCCAACAAACAAAGAGAGTTTGGGTGTTTGTTGTTGTTTTAACGCTTTACGTAACATGGTTAAAGTTTTATTGTTAAATCGATCAAAAGTATTCCGTACCTCATTTTTATCATTTCCAGCATTGCCATCTGAATACGTTTCCGTGATGTGCGAATGGAAATAACGATAGCCAATCCAGGTCTTCGGCTTCCATGATGTCAAATATGGGTAAGCTTAAAGTCGTGAAAATAATCTCATTCGTTCTTTTTTGGGAACTATTCAATGGCCGATATTTAACACGTTTCTTTTTAATAGTGACGTGATCTTATTCGCAAGTATAAATATAATCTTAAACATAAACACTAACCCTAAGACCAAAAATTTAAAATAATTGTTCTTTTTTTTTTTTTTTACTTTTTATAAATAATATTAAGTAGATTAAATTTCACACCTCTAAAAAAACCCATGCTTCAAAAGTTTTAATATATTTTCTTTCAGAAGGCAACAAGTACAATGATATTTTGGGTATTTATTAATCTGCTAAAATTAATAAATATCCCATCCTTGTCTACATGGAGAATCTAAGTAGTTAAAATTTCACAAAATGATATTTGGTTTAAGGCCGTTTTATTTTTGGTATGGGTAGACTATAAAAACGAAAAGGATCAATCCCCTTGTCTTATTTTTAATTTGCAGAAAAGTCGAAGATTCATTGCAGAAAGGCGGTTAATTTACCATATTCTGTCTTGTTTTTCCATGAAAGCTCGGCCAGGTGTATTCGGCCCGGTAGAAAGTCGTGTAAGCCTTTAAAAAGCAGCATGTCAAAAACTCAGGCAAGCCGCCAAAGTCGGTTGCCCTGAATTTACGAAAAGAATATGACATCAGGATGACAAAACTTAAAAATATCCAACATCGTGAAATTTATGGCTTTATGGATGCTCCGAGAACCTCCATATAATCTTGCTCGCCATCTGGGTGCTCCATTCGGTACAAGTACATGAACTATCTCAAACGTCACTGATCCGATTCAAGTTGGACCTTCTTGTTAAATGGTCAAAGAAATCGGCTCTTGGCAGTTGGAATACGGGCACAGGATAAATCATACACCGAGATATTAAGCCTTCCAATGCTTTGCTTTTTGAAAATAACCTCTTGAAGTTTCCGAGTTTGGAGACATAGCAAGAGAAATCCAGAAGAACATGACCACATCAACGGCAAAAGGAACATCGCGCTACATGGCTCCCTAATCCAGAGAATGACCATTTCTCATTCGGGTCGATTTGTACGCATACGAATGCCTGTGTTAGAAATGCAACTGAAAGGAACCTTTTGATGGAATGGCAGACCGCACATGTAAGTATACATGGGTTGGCACAAGTAAAATGACACCAAGGTACCTGATTACATTCCACACCCTTGCAAAGCTGTTAATGCAATGTTGGAGCTACTTCTCCTTCCATCGTCCCCACGTCTACAGAGGCAAGTTGACGTTATGTCTGGTAGGGTAACTTGTCTTGGTACGTTCTCTCCATGTTCCGCAACTTTCTTTCAACCTACATGGTGTTGAATGCCCTCTGGGCGCCTAAAAATTTTGACCAAATATAAATTTTCTAGAATTAATTCATTGGGGGCCCCGAAAGTTCTAGAGGAAAAAAAAAAAAAACGAGTTTTGAGGGAAATGCCCTGGAGGGCCCTTGAAGACTAAATCATGCTTTCGTTTAGCGTGGATTCGGTGGCACGGTTTTTTAGCCCAAATGCTTATAATATGTTTTCTCTGCAGAGATGGTGAATTGGGCCCACGAAGAATTAAAGGCCCTAAGACGAAGGGAGGGATAGAGCGAGAGACCTGCTATCTCTAACACGTATTTCGATAGAATTTTAAAATGGATTGGCGGGGCTCTCATGTATTATAAGCTCTTACCTCATTAAATTTTTTATTCAGATGTCTTATTGATTAACATGTTTTTCTTTAATGTCTCTCGCGTGAAAATGTCCCTGTTGGTCCAGGTTTCCGCTCGAAACAGTTTTTTAATTTGAATCTCTATTTGCATTAGGAATGATAACAGTTACATTTTATTTACGGCATCTCGACGAAGAAACGTAAATATATTATAAATAATTACGAGGTATAAAGAAAGTCTTTTTTTACAATACTCTGTTCTGAGCATAAAACATTTTAGCAACCTTTACATCGTTATAGTGATTCCAATTGTTTTTTTTTCCCATTTATATTTTATTATTCTTCTTGAAGACACTGCATGCATACACTACAATGATACACAATTATGATACCATCCGATAATAACATTGATTTAAGGTTAATTTAACCAATTTAAAGTGTATAATGATTTGGCCACCTAATTGTAAAGTCAGGATTATACCAGTACAATACTTATGCTACTGGTATCTTATACATTTAAGGTTTCATGAACCCAATTTAACTACTTTTCAAACTGATAAATAGCCTTCTCCCCAAAACCGTTTGCATAAAATTCCATATAGCCAATCAATCTTGATACAATGAGGGAGCCCCCCCAAACACGCTGTATGAATGCAATCCCCACAGAGCACCCCACCCACAATTCCAATTGTTACCTTAAAGGGGTGCCCACGATTTAAGGATATGACGTGTTGCACATCTTGTATAATTGGCCTGCACTCCAAAACCCCATCTATAAAGTTTTCGCGCCCGATTTTTCAATCCGTTTTGATGCTAGACTAAAACGTGATTTGTAAAGGGCTCCGAGAGTACTGTGGTAAAATTAATATTGGTCGAATGACCAAAGGGAGTGCAAATTTTCGCTCGTAACTTCCAAACCCAACAAACATCCTTTGGCTCTACAATTTCACAGGTAAATGAGAAAATATTAGCTTTTCTTCTGATAAAGCCAAAATGTTGACCACTTCCGTAAAATCGGGGGCTTCTGAGGACGATGCTATCCAGCGATCGGGCCAATGGACCTTTAATAAAATTGTTTATTTTTTTTATTTTTTTTATTTTTTTTATTTTTTTTATTTTTTTTATTTTTTGTCTTTTTTTTACATAGGCCGCTTGCATAAGCCAGGTGGCCTGTGGTAAAAGGAATACGATAAAAAAAAAAAATTTATAA
>JAMKCH010057568.1:0-45805 GCA_023653785.1 Ophioderma brevispina
GGTCCTATAAAAATATCCTTCATTTTAAAGATTGATTTGATTTAAAATCTTGCATCTTGCCCTGGTGAAAGGTGATCAGTATAAAGCGAAAGATTTTGACTTATGGGTGATGAATTTATTCTCTGACATTTGTGTTGATAAACATAAAACCTAGTTAAATCGTGTTCCTTCATAACCTAAACAGTATTTTGTCGCAGATTAAATTTACGTAGGTCAATGGACTTGCTAATCCTTACAGTAACTGTAATTACAGTGTAAAGAGATTTACTTCGCTAAAGTTAATTACGCAATTATTTCTTAAGGACATTCTTTTGCTAAAGTGAAACAACAGTTTTAACGTTTCCTTGAAACAAAAAGGGTTAATCGCGATCTTTGTTTAATCTGTCAGTGATGTCACGCGCATAAAAGAGTCAGCTGTTCTATCTGGGGGATTATCGTTGCAGAATATCGACTCTCAATGAAACTTTATATATAAATGTATCTATACCGTAACGGTTCCAAAATACTAAAATACTCGGATTTCTTCTGCAAAAACCGAAAGATTAATTTGTTCCCCTTTTTTTTTTCAAAACTGTTTTACGCTCTTCCGTAATGGCGTTGATTAACTCAAAAGATTAGTCCTGTTATATTATATCTTGCGTTTCTGTTACTTGAACAGTTGAGCACTATATGACTTGTCTTACAGTAAGAGTATAGATAACTGTAAAAGGCGTTGCGCTGAACGCTTTTTGAC
Source organism: Ophioderma brevispina (assembly GCA_023653785.1). Classification (NCBI taxonomy): domain Eukaryota; kingdom Metazoa; phylum Echinodermata; class Ophiuroidea; order Amphilepidida; family Ophiodermatidae; genus Ophioderma; species Ophioderma brevispina. The sequence continues at coordinate 734 of JAMKCH010057568.1, forward strand.
ACGATAGAATATAGATATCTATGTTCTAGTGGTCTGTCAGAGCGCATTCATCGCTTATATCTTATCCCTCTATCTCAATATTTGAATAGCCATCTCTCTTCCTACTTACTAAAATATTTATCGAGGAGATTCCTGGTATTGGTACAGGAGCGGACAAATGCAAAGGATTGCCTAAATGTTCGTACCACTTCAGAAAGTGAAGAGTAACAGTACGATTCCGCAATAATAGGTTGTATTTTTAATGAATAAGATAATAAGATATTTGTGTAAAAGATAAAATTATAAACGTCATATGGTAAGGATCGTAAAAAAAATTGGAGTATGAAAGTTGGTGGTAGCCTCGAGAACAATTAACAAGAGAAGGAAGTTTTAAATCTGCAGGAAGGTCTATTGTTTTCTTGTTAGTGCTCCCTGTACCAAACTTTGGCACTTATGGTCTTTGATGACATTTACGTGGTTTGGTGATCGAACATAATATGATCTAGTCACAGAAAGCCAGTGATTCCGGAAATGTGACAAGCTATCTTCAATCGCTTAATTTGGGGGGGGGAAAATACAAACTCATTAAACGCCATTTTAACCTCCAGAAAATCATCGTAGTGTGGGACTGTTGTTAGTGCACAGAACTCATGTGAGTGTGCAAAATCTGGAAAAAAATGTGAATTTTGGTACACAAGTACTTGATGCATTGATAATTAAAACAAATGATGGAAGCACTTGCCACACCCTTTTATGGCCCCCAAAATTGGAGTTCAAGGTTACCAAAGGGGATAACGGATTTTTAAATATTGATGTTGAAAGGCACACCATTATGTTTGTCTGGTTACAAGGATCCGAAAAGGTATGTTTATGATTTAGAGTTTTGGAAGTATGAGGGTAATTAAATTAAAAAACTGTAAAATGTGAAAAAAGTCAATTTTGTGTTTTTTACAGGGGGTAACAATTAAAAGTGACTCCCATATTTGTTAAAACAAGGTCAAGTTGTTGGTTTCAGCTCATAGAATGAAATATAGAATAGGTTACTATTCAGTGTTCTGGTATTAAACCAAAATTTCGAATAAAGTCAACAGCTTATTGGATTTCTATTGACCTGTTTTGTGACCTGTTTTGTTGGATAACGCGAAAACTAAAGCATAAACAGATAAGGCAAACTATTCGTTATTAATCCTGTAAGCTAGGGAAACAATGCCACAACATATTACCTGAATCAAAGCAAATTTTTTTAACTTTGGACCCATGTACACACAAAATTGACTTTTCACTATAATTACAGTTTTGACCCAACAACTCCGAAACTTTAAGCTATAGATAGTGTTAAACTATACCTTTTTTGGAATCCTTGTACCAGACAACATCATGAGTACTTTAAACACAATCGGATCATTTTAAAAATTTGGAACCTCTGTAAACCTTCCAAACCATGCTGGGTCTATTAGGGGGGATTAGCAAGTGTTCCATCAATTTTATGATGACAAATGTTAAACTCTTGTGAATCGCAAAAATCACAATTGTACGGAAGAGCACACTCTTTCACTACAGTCCCGGCTCGCTATAAATCGGCCTGCGGCAATCCGGCAACGAGCTTAGAAGAAGCTAGAAAGAGCGATGAAACATTTCCGAGCCTATGCTTTTGGTAACAAAAAAAAAAAGACGGGGTGAAGAGATCTAGTAGGCTATCGCAAATCAATCATGCTAACAGTCAAGATTCATATCGATTCCCGGCGATCGACGAGTCATTGGGTTCATTCACTGACGAAGAGTTGTCTCGGATTATGCGGAATAAGCCGGGCGGGGTGGCAGCGACTTTGAAAGTCAATTACCTAGGATGCCCATACTTAGAGACAGATAGGAAACCTTTACACAAAATATGCCTCGACGCTGAACACGAAGAATAACAATTTTCAGGCAAAACCAAATTAAATTCTGAAATGAATGCTAAAGCTTCATCGAAAATATACAAGAAAACAAATATCCATCTTTGGAGAGTTTTTTCATAAATTTTGTAGAGGTGTCCGAATTCGGCAACATTTTACAAATTTGTAACAGCTAATTACAATTTTGATTTCTAGGATTTCCGGTGTTACATGGAGAAAAAATTGTGGTAAAACAGCATGAGGGGGGGGGGAAATAAAGCAAAATACATCACCAATCTACATGACGCATAAAATGTAGTTTGAGCACAATATTATAATACACTAGTCGAGACACAATGAATGTCATTAATTATTTAACACAGGTGAACTAGGGCGCTTCATATCCCTCTGAGTACAGCGTGTCTCAAACAATTTACAAATCGAAAACCGGTTTTTTTTCAATATTATATCTCAAACATAGTTACGTCGGTTTTGCGCTCGCATTAAAGAAAAATGGCCAGGTTCTGGCAAATACTTTTTGTTTGCATCTCATTTGCTTTTTTCAATCGCGAGATAACCCCGTTAATGCGGAACACACAAATCGAGTGTGTGCCACGTTTTCTGGTTGAGTGAAAACATGCGTGTAGCTGTAGCAAGAGGGTGACGGAGAAAAAAAAGAGGAAGGAAAAAGGGAAGAGCAGAATTAAATAAAGACGGCATTAAAATAAGGCTCAAATAACGAAATACACATAGTTCGGTTGAGTTTGGATTGTTCCCTGAATCCGCACCGGGGCGTGGGGGGGGGGGTGTCCTGGTGCGCCGCCATGAAAACGGTCAACGAATTAGTTAAACATAAGTTATCACATTTGAAACAGATGGTTTAAAGTTTAAAAAAGGACGTTATATATAACAGTCGACATAATGTTGTTTGTTAAAAGGAGACCATGACATACCACAACCTGGAGGAGGTTTAGGTCTTGGCAAGTATCTGCAATGAAAATCCTACCGACACTTTGATAATTTGCTTCCAAAATCAAATTTTATTGACTTCACAAATAGTTGATTACACAAACGTAGTGCAATATTTTAAACCATCCTTGGATTTGGGTGTTTTTTTGGTTGCAATGTCCGAGTCTAGAGGTATTAGTGCAAACATTTAAATTATCCAGGGTGTTGTGTAACTCGCACTAGCTGGACACACAGACACACTCATTCTTTTCTGTTTTGGTGCTCCATTTTTCCCCCGCCATACTCTTCACCAACCATTCTTGCCTCACGTTTACGTAAGTAACCCAAGGCCCACTCACTGGGGAATTCTTCCATCTGAGTCACATTCGATTTCTTGTGTCTGCATCGTCATCATGTTTCGTCTCTTTGGGAATACTTTCCCTCTGTCCTTTACTATAGATGGTTCACTCTAGTGGGTGGGTTTGTTCTTCCAAAGTTTGTACATCGAACAGGCGTTTCCTGCGGTACTGGCATGGACGCCTCACCAATTTAGCAGTTTACCCTCGTCTACCAAGCTTTTTTTTTTTTTAAAAGGGTTTACCAAGGGGGGAGGGGGGGGGGTACCACCCCCTCGCGAATTCGTTAATAAAGCACCCGGATGTTATGATTTTGAGACCAATGGATAGCTATGGCCCCCCTCTTTCCATGATACCCACAATAAGTACTAACATACCTAGTATGGCGTCACAATGACGTCATAAATGTTTAAGTCGGCCAAATTGCATTTTCACAGAAAATAAGCGAAAATCCAATTTTGCGCTAAAAAGTTAGGAATATCGGCTTTCATGCGGGTTTCGACTCAAATGAAATGGCAATTGATAGTTTTACATTAAATAAGAGTTTAGCGAAACTTAGAGCAAATACTATTGCAATAATTAATTTCAAAAATGTACTACAAAATATTCTGGGTGGCAACAACCTCCCGTACTTCAACTTTGACGGATTAGCTTATTCAGTTGGATAAAATCCTGAAACCACCACAAGCCATCACCAATGACTTGTGGACACGCACTAAGAAGAGTTTAAATTAGCCCAGAGTATTCGGTATCGGACGCAAGTGAACATTTTCCAATAAAATCAATAAAATGATTAGAACAATATAACGACACACAAACTTGGAAATTAACTTTATAGCGTCTGAGCGCATGCTATAGACCCAAACGGTAAATGAAAACATAATGCAGTTTGGACTCTTGAAATGTTATTGATTCTCAAGTGGACGTGCAAAAAAGTTTTGGAAGTCGCCAGAGTCGCTTGGACCATGGAAAGGAAGAGATTAGGCGGGCGGGAGGAGGAACCACAGCGATCCACTTTGATTTTGACCAATCCATCTGACCGCCCAATAATGATCACAATTGTTATTCATATCTCACAAGTGGCCCTTTCCGTGGATCATCCTAATCGATTTTCTTCATTGAGAAATTCGCAGTTCTTAGTGTTTCTTCACTGCCGTAAAGATTCCGAGTCTTCGGGAATCAGCGAATCAGCACGCGATGCACGCTGGGAAGACAATACTCAAACAATATGGCGGCTTACATGGAAACCGGTAAACCACGTTCGAATTAGTCAACTTAGTCATCTTTATTTCTCACACCGGGCAGTCTTGGGCAGTATAAAAGCTGAAACGCATAACGATGCTACCAAAACACTGCCACTATCAAACAAAAACAGCAACAGCAATCAAGTCGGGATCCGAATTTTTTTAGGAGGGACCTAGAGACAAGTGTAAATGGCATCTTCAAGCCGTTTTAAAATGTTTAGTGTTCTGTTTTTCACAAAGAACAATAATATAAGCTGTGATATGACATAACACTAGAGGGACAAAATGGGCATTTTTGAGAGAAAAAAAAAAGAATCTGCTGCTTATGGCTTTAAATAATCGTGAAAGATTGTTTTAAAAACCCTCGCCCGGGACAAGAAAGCCAGTGATCGCAAAAGAGAGTGGCCACTTAATATGTGTCATTTGCATAGTCATGGGCATGGGGCACTGTAGTAACATCGTGGTCCAATGATTACGCAAGCAATTCCTTTGTGAGCGAGTTCAAATTGAAATGCCGATACCCTATTGTATGTTTCGGATCCTATCAAATTTAACAAAGTTAGTCTACATTTTATTCCATTCGCTCACTCAAGATCAACTCTAGGACGATCAGCAACGTAAGTGGATTGTGGAAATTGCCCAAAATCGAATGGGTAGCGTCTGTAGGATGTAAGTTTCGAGTCCTAGGTTTATCTTGGCCACAGGTGAAAAAATTCGCCCTTACCCATCATACTTAGCGTTCGGTTCCGAGTCACTTATTAGCATGCTTCACAAATGATTGCCCACCTAAAAGCACACAAACCACTTATTACAAACACCTCATATTCAAGGTGTGGTGAAACCCATTCAAAACCCAGTCGTCCGTGCTGGGCGCTGACATTTTGAATATGCACGGAATCAATATTGTTTGGTGCTTGTATACACACATAATTTTAATTCGATACAAACAATACGGCACAATATCAGTTGTTGGATGTGGGTGCTATTGGGTGGTAAATTTTGTCCTACCCTGGCCACACAACGAATGAAAGAACACGTCAGTCGTTCTTGATGTAAATAAACCGCCTCAATGAATATATCTTTTCACATAAGAGGCCGAAGCACCTAAGCGAGTGAGTATCTGAGCACAATGAGCTAGGTACACTATTATTACACCGGGTCCACCTTAACACATACATTAATTTGTATCACTACGAGTAGTGTATATGCAAAGCGGCACCCACAGTATGTGGACGAAGCGGAGGCAGCCTATTTGGCTTCTTGTTGGTTACTCTATGTTTTCATTGTGGTCGGCAAAGCATGCGAGACGGGGAATTTCTAAATATTACGTAACTTTTGCGCTCTATCTATCTATATATTTTTTGAAACCTCTTGCCTTTCATATTACCCACAAGGTCTGATACTGATAATTGTCCAATGCGCACCAAAGCGCTCGCTAACATGTCAGCGCCCTACATGGCCACTGCCGATGAAAGGGCTGGTTATCCCGGGGGTTATCCAATCTGCCATCCCTGGGTTAGTAATTTGGTTCACCTAGATGCCAACCTCTTGATCGTGATCTTTTGTGCTACTTAAAAATCGTGCTTGCAAGAATTCAATATACTACGGGCATGGAAGAAAGAGATTACGAGGAACGACAACGACTTCCACAATCCGATTGTAATCTGTTTCGCCATTCCCCGCACAAAAGACGGAAAGGGATTCAAAAACCACCTTTGATCATAATCCCTGCCGCAATCGATGATAGAGGAGCAATCATACTGTAGAATGATTTTGGAAACTCTTGTCGACACGTAAAGGTATTTGCATATTAAAACATGTTCCGGCGGTCTCAGGGGTTAATGTTGTTGTTTTCTAATAAGAAGTTAATGTACATCATTATGCGTTTCGCTTTTACAGCCCAAGACTGCCCAGTGTGAGAAATAAAGGATGAAAGTTAGTGTGATAATTGAAAGTTGGCCGGGAGGGGGCGGGCGTATGGATTTTCGTTGGGCACCCATGCTCGTTCAAGGAGTTCTCTGAAGTGACCTCTAACGGGATCAATTTCAGTTTTAAAATATACCCGGCCACTAATTAGGACCAGCTTTGGTGAAATTATAACTTAGTTTTAAGTGAAAATATACACCTAACGGCAGAGCAGTAATATGACATCCTTATGGTCCTTTTTTTTAAATCTATTTCTCACTAGTATTTTCCCAGTATATACTTCTTAAACCATATAAGGTATTATAAACATCTTTACTTGTCTTCAAAATTTTATTTATTGAAACAATTAATTTGTCACTGTAATGTATTATTTACATATTATTTATCAATTTGTTTTTGCCATGTAGGCCGTATTCTATGATGAACAAATAAAATTTATTGAAGATTGAAGGGTAATTTGCAGTGAGATTAACCCTTGCCGGGGCTGTGCTCAAAAAACATGGAAAAAAAAAGATACACATTTAAAATAGCCAACATACAAGAAAGAAAAAATTACACTTGTACTATTGCGAAGAAAAAACACACTTAGGGTTATTTGCTTGATATGTTTTGGTTATTTTTTCCTATTGTATCATTGAACCAGTCACAATCACTACTGAATTTGTACCCCCAGCGGGATTAGACTTTATTAATTTGAATTTGATACCACAAGCGGTAGTCCCGCATTGCAGCTTGTCCCTTTTTTTCGGAACGAGAGGTTCCCCGAGTTAGTAAAATCAAGAACCCCTTGGCGTGTTGACACACGGTTTCCCCACCCACACGCGCACTCGCCCCGGCCATATGTTTGAGTATTCGCTGAGTCCACACGATGACCCGGAACTCCCTTTCGCAATGAAGAAACAACTACGAACTGAGAATTTTCTGGAGCCAGAAATGCAGAATCGACCCGACACACACCCAGCCTCAGAAGGGCCCCCCCCAGGAGAGAATATGAAAACAATTGCATTATAGGGCGGCAGATATATCGTTCAAACGTCAGGTGGGTCGTTGTGGTTCTTCTGATCTCTTTATCCATGCTACAAGGAGGGGGAGGGGGAGGGAGATAGAGAATGGTGATTATGAGTAGATGGTGAAAATTTCGCGATCTTTTAAAATTTGGACACGTCAAAAGAGAAAATAACTTAAAGCTGCGTTTTATTATCACAGCTGCATCTGTTAGTGTAACGCATTATCCCTTTTGGTGAGACCATTACTAGACAATGTTGAGAAACATTGAGGTTATTTATTTTAAAAACTATTATTACTTCCACAGTCTTATTGTCCAAGTGTGTTTGACTTAACCCAGTAGGCACGCAAACGACGCATTGACGATATAGCCGTTAAAAGGTAAATTTAAGGTTCGAATTTGATGAACGACATGAGCACTCGGGGGGTACGCGTATAATGATATTTTCGCGTGTTTTCATTAGGCAATTTTAATTGATTAGTTATTAACACAGGAGAGGATAATATTCACAGCCGCAGAAAAGTCTTAAATATGTATATTTTGTCTATATATAGATATATAATTTTTCAATCGGCTTTCACAGTCGCATATTAGGCCCAAAATTTGTCAGATCATGCTGTAGATTCCAGAAGATTTTTCTGTTGACATTTTCAAGTACCTGAGAATGTGCATAATCAAAATGAAGAATCATTTTTATCATGATGAGATAAAATTCTGGTATGCTTTCATATTATGACCGCACTTGTAGAAAATGCCAGTTTGAAAAAACGTATTGTCAAAAATGCTAGTTGACAGATAGATCACTCTATAATATGAAGTTGATCGATTAGCTTCTTACAATCCACAATGTAGTAACGTTAGGCAAGCGCGAATATTCAAGTGCATATTTTTGTCAACACCTCGGTAAGAAGGCAAGCTTCAGGAAAAGATTAAATATTCAAGTTATACTCTTATTACTATCAATTTATTATTTCCGGGATCTCATTTGAGTAGGGGTGCTTGAGGAGTAGGCGGATGGCTTGCGTGGGCCTTTTCCCTTTCAAAAGCAGGTTACGTCACTGTAGATGAGCACCTTTACCGGTTATTCCTTCATGTAATATCTGCAGTAAATTAATCAATATGCCAATGGTTGTGAGTGGAATGGTGTATACACTGGATTTGATTTCTGTCATCAAGTTCTTACACCAAGGAATCCACCCATCTATAACAATGCCGTAAGTCATCTCTCAGTACTTTGTCTATCGTTCGTGTAAAACGAAAGAGTTCCAAGAAAATTACTAACAACAAGAACCACTTATTTTTTTCCTTCTGAAAATTTACAAGAGACACAAATAAAAAGCCGGTTTTCTTATAGTGTCAACAACATTCTGCACGAGGTTCGTATCTACTTGCTTCATGGTTGCATGTCCTGTCACGCATGCAAAACCTTTCGGATCGAAAACAACAACATGCGAATAGCCGTCTTAGCAGACATAATTCAGGTTTTTTTGCCAGACAAACTAATGTAATCAAGATCGAACTTTGTGCATTTTTCGTTGATGGTAAATTTCATGGCCTAAGTAGTTCTTGTTTTGATAGTTCGTGATCTGACTTTCGCCCATTTGGTACGGATTTTCAGCGTGTTAAACTTTTTATATTTTTCTCGCACGAATGCACATCTCTACAATTTCTACTGGAAATCAAAGTTTAGTATCTTATATGGGTGGTATAGGTAACATAAATTGAACCGAAAATTTAATATCCATTTCGATTTAATTTTTTAATTTTCTTAGAGCACCCGCAAATCTGAGCGCTTGATCATTTAATCTTTGTGACGTCATATCAGGGTCACATCCTGTAAAAAATACCGAAGTACTGCCATTGGCGTTACGGACCGTAGCGCAGTGGCAAGAATTTAAATTAAATAATGGTTTGATCTCCAAATCATTGACGAAACAAATTGGTGTGTTATTAGTAGCACTGATGAGGGAATACCATCAAAAGTCTAGTATAAGTATAAGAGCCGTGGAAATATAAAGTAGGTATGATTTTACTGACATCTATATCACTATTTCGGTCACATCTTAACACTTAACTGCATAAGAGTGTGTCGCACTTCCGTAGTGCATAAGGGGAGGGGGGGGGCTCCTAGGGGTCCATTCATTATATAACCACGTTTCCAAACGGAAGGGAATTTTAGGACGAAATCAACCAACATGTTTTAGAAGGATTCAAAGGACTCTCAACAATAAAGAAAAAACTGAAAAAAAATCAGTAAGTAAACTAGTGGCAAAACATTGATTTTAATTTTGCGTCAAAATGTGCGAAAAAGACACTAATTCGTTTCCGCATTTTCTACGGCACTGATTCACCTAGGCCTAGACTTTTGCTGATTGCTTTAATTGGTGAAGAATGAACTATATTTACCATATTAAGCACAAACATAAATGTCTCATGCCATTTTATATTTTTTTTAGGTTTACTTGTATAATTTACCATAGGTTCCTACAGTAAACCGCTATATGATGTACATAAAATATTATGACACCAATGGCCTACTATACTTTCCAAATTTTTTTGATTAATTATTTACTTTATGTTTATGTCACTAGGTGTATGCATTATGAAAATCAGAATCACAGTAACTCTATTAAGATTTTTAATTTTTGTCATGGGCACTTCCGTTAGTGCATAAGGGAGGAGGCTCCTAGGGACCCATGCTAATTAACGCGAAAACGACGCGATGGATTTGAATTTTTTTCACCAATGCAAGCGCAACTAAAAGTTAGACAAATACAAAAAATATAAACCAAATAAAAAACGCCGGCCGAAAAAAATAGAGCCCCCCCCCCCTTATGTAGTTAAGTGTTAAGGAATAAAAGGTATAGTTTCCCCTATCTGTGGGTTATAGTTAGTAGTTATTAGTCTGTGTTACGGACTTTGTAGACTTTATTACTCTATGAAAATATAAACTACCGGGTGTACTATCAGCAAAGGGACCAACTTGGTTCTTCGAAAAACCGAGTCTTTGACAAAGACTAGTAGTTATAGGGCAATAAATGTTCACGGTCATCCTGGGGTAACACTTTCAGAAAACTCTGGTTCTCTTCAATATGGTTTAAAATTTGGTTACGTGGTTAGAGGTCAAATTTCCAATGGCCTATATATCCTAGGGGTCATTAATACTTACCCTTAGTTTACATACTAAAATGTCAAGTGCAGAATAGACTACAGAGCAAATATGTATTTTCGGTTATTGGACATGATCCCCGGGGGGCCAGTTGTATCAAAGGGGAGGATATGATGCGTGAACAAGAAAACGCGTTCGTAAAAAGGGTGTCTTTTTCAACAGGCGATGTACGCGCGTACATCGTTTAGGGTGTCAAAAACAGCATAAATATGGAAAAAAGGGCTTATGTTTTTTCTTAAACCTTGAAATGGTCATGTTATATCTCATTAAGAAGGGATCAAAATCATCCAAAATATTTAATCGGAACTGAGAAGTAAAGCCAAAGGCAAGATAATTAAAGGGTATATTTACGATTCATTGCACTGCGTACTTGTTGCGGGTATCAAAACAGATGAAAATAACTTGTTTAGGGTATGTTTTAGCTTCTTTTTTAGTCGGTGAAAATATCGTGTTTAGGGTTGCATTTTGAAGTCCATGTTCACGCATTATCCACCTTGATTGAATACAAGTGTCCCCCGGGACCTGATCCAAACAATTTGAGACCAGTTACGTCAAAATCGGCAGGCAAAACTGAAGAAAAGAATACCCCGTGGTGACACTGAAACCGTTATGAGCCTATTAATCCTGAATGAAATTAATGACCGGTATATAGAGAGGGCAAACTATACCTTTTTAAATATTCAGGGATAGCTGAATCATACGTAACAATTAGACTTTTTACTTTCACCCTTGTATAAAACTTCTCAAAATGTTCCCGTTGGAATTTCTTTAGGGAAAAATAACTTTCTCGCACTATCGCGTACCTTTCCGCGATGTTTCGACGAATCCTTGTGAAGTTTACTGTTTATCTGCAATACTCACGGATTATTTATTTATTTATTTATTTATTTATTTATTTATTTACCATATTTTAACAGGGTAGCCTACACAACAATGCTGATTTACAGTAGGGCCCTGTATATACAAAACATAATTACACTTTAAAAAGACACATATTTGATAATCATCATAATATACAGTGCTACACAATTTTAAAATGGTTCCAATTGAACATTAAAACACGTATTAAAAAAGCAGATGACAATAGAAGAGCTAGGGAGAATAGGACGATTAGAAAATGTAATAGAAAGTTGAAAAAAATCATAATTTTAAATCACATTTAAGTCTCCTTTTGAAAATATCCAAAGTATCTGCGTTTCTAATATCGCTCGATATGACATTCCATGTTACACTGCCTTTATAATGTATACAACTCTTACCATAATTCGTTTTACATGATGGAATAAACAGATTACCAGTAGTACTACCTCTTGTACAAACACGTTGTGAACTGCTCAGATGCATAAATTGGTTATAGAGATAACTCGGGGTCATTTTGTTAACAATTTTATACATCATACACCCTGTCGTGTAGGTGATGCGATCACGTACAGTTAAAAACTTAAGACTGTGAAGCATATCGTTAACGTGGGTTCTAAGTGGGGCATCCAAAATAATACGCATAGCCATATTTTGGAGTTTTTGGAGTTTATCATAATTTTCTCACTACAGTGACTCCATACAATATTAGCATAATCAAGGTGAGGTTGAACCATAGTATTATAAATTGTTATTAGTGAGGTTTTTGGTACATATGGTTTAATTCTTCTCATCAAGGCTAGACTTGCACAGACTTTCTTTCGGATTGAATCGATTTGATTATTCCATTTCAAGTTGTTATCAATATAGATGCCTAGATATTTAAACACTTTATTATTCATATACACGTTAATCTTGTTGAATTTGCTGGTTTTGCCGGTTGTACCAATCAGCATAGCTTTAGTTTTGCTTACATTAGCTTTCATTAGATTGTTTTCAAACCATGTATTTAATGTTTTAAGATCTTCGTTAAGACAGTTTTGTATTACATCAAGATCTTTGTTATAAACATAAATTAATGTATCATCAGCATACATGTCGACAGTTACATTTTTTAAATTATTTGGCATATCATTAATGAATAAAAGAAACAACAAAGGGCCCAAGATCGACCCTTGCGGAACGCCTGACATTATAACATTCGGAGAGGAAATGGTTTTATTTATTGAGACGCATTGAATACGATCGGATAAATATGATTCAAACCACTTCCTTTCATTATTCACTATACCAAGCGAACTCAGTTTTTGAATAAGTAAACTATGGTTGACCATATCAAAAGCTTTGCTCAGGTCTACAAACACTGCACCAACTAAGTTACCATTGTCAATTGCCTTATTCCAAGTATCAATCGTTTTCAAAAGGGCAGTGGTTGTAGAATGGTAAGGCCTAAACCCGGATTGACCGTCATACAAAATTTCTTCTCGGGTTACATAATCATAAAGTTGTTTGTGTACAAGCTTTTCCAAAATTTTTGAACAAACGGGTAAAATAGATATAGGTCTATAGTTTACAAAGTCATCTTTATTACAACCCTTATAAATTGGAATTACACGTGCATTTTTTAAGGCCTTTGGAAACTGGCCATTCTTTAGAGATTGATTAAAAATTTTGCATAAAATAGGACAATATCATTACCATACTTAAGTAATTTGATGCAGAGATTATCAAGACCACTCGCTTTTTGAGAAGATATGGCATTTAACTCTTCCTTAATCTGATCAAGTTCAATATTACAGAAAGTAAAATTTGATTTCACCTTTGATTCATCATTGAAAATAGTAGTAGAATTTGTAATTGATTTTTCACCTATACTTGTAAAGTGATCATTCATATTGTTTGCTAGATTAATATCACCATCATCACTTGAAGGAATGATTATACTATGACCCTTTTTACTAGGAAGTAGTTTCTTAAGCGTCTTCCACATTTTACTAGAATCACCCGCCGATTCATTAATTTCGCGAGAATAATATTCTTTTTTCGCCTCTTTCATAATTACATTTACGTTGTTTCTAAGTTGTTTATATTTATTCCAATGCTTAACTTCATTGGAATTAACTGTTCTTCTATGGTGGTAGTCTCGTTCATGCATCATTTCAAAGATGTCATTTCTATTTTCGAGCCACGGACATAAGTTGTTTTTGAATCGGATTTTTTTTGATCGGGGCATGTTTATCACATACTGTAGTAAATTTAGTGACAAAATTATCCCAATTCAAAGACACTGACTCGTCTTCATTAAAGTCCCAATCTCAGCTACAAATCCATCAACATTAAAATTCTTGAAACTCCTAAATTCTTTTGTAATATGAATGCCTTTAGCCATATCTTTATTTTCGTGTTTACCCTTAGTCAAGCGCGTACCCAGGGGGCGCGTGGGGGGCGCGCGCCCCCCGATAAAAAGTAAAGAAAAAATCAGGAACCGGGAAAAATAAGTAAGAAAGGAAAAAGGGAAAAAAGAAAAACGGTTCGATTAAAGTGTGTTACCTTTTACCGCTCTGAAATAAAGGTGTGTATTAAACCTCAGGGATTCGGGACAATCTGAACATCTCTTTCACATATACGTTTAGTTTTATAAGCTGTTGTGTTGCACCCCATAATGGTAGATCAAGGGAGCGTCAGACCCTGGCCCCTTGTTGAAGAAAAATATGAGACTGTCAGAACGCAGCTTCTAAACCTTATTTCAGACCGAATCTACCTTTGATTGAGGTTACAATACCTCTTGTGATTAGCTATAATTGTTTGCCTCACCATTTTAATTTAATCTGTCTTCATTCACCTATGTATTTTTGCTTGTTGGGAGTGGAGTGGCCTTCTGCCTTTGACATTTGTTGTTGTCTTTCGCATAGACGGAAATCCCGCGGGATGTTTTGACAGGTGAATGTTCCACGTTATCCCGCTTGTAAATATGTAAAACATTACGTGTTCTTGTGTTTATTACTAAAAACGTAATTTCCGCGCACAATTTATTATGAGTTTGAATTGCTTTCATTTCATTTCATTTTAGTATTTAGGAATACATCCTCGGATAAAAACACAGAAAAGAATACATAAAGTACACTTATTTCCACTTGGGTCCATTTGGATGGCCTAACATACATAGGGTAATTCGAAAGATTGCACATATACATTATAACTATATACATCATTCAGCAAGAAGTTCAAATACAAAAAAAGTCATGAAAAGATATATTAAACAAAACAAAATCACACAACCAACAAAAAAACAACTATAAAATTAAAATTAAAAAGTACAAAGTGCATTTTTCATCCTGTATTACTACATGAAAAAAGTGTGTCTTAACTTCCCTTTTAAAGATGTCTTTGCATTGTTGAGATTGCACTGAGGATGGGAGTGAGTTCCATAAATTAATGCCTTGCTACTATTAAAAGTTTTTTTGACCATGGGTACCCATACTTGGCTGGAATAAGGCAAGGGTGCCTGATCCTAGTAGATCGTTATCCAAGAAAGAATAGTGGAAGACTTATTCATACCATCTTGAAGTACTTTGGGGATTTCCATTTAAAATCTAACATATGATTGACAATGTTTTGTTACTCTGTACTTGACAGTCAGCCGTTTACCTTACTGAGCTCTCCTCAAAACCAATATGGGACCTTGGGGATAGATTTAAAACACTCCCTAATAATTTTTTTTTTGTCTGGGTTGTTTTGAGCCTTTGTTTTGTTTGGTTTAGAGAGAGGCAGGTACCACTACGCAGCATCTTCATAATGACATTGAATCAAGGGCAGAAACCAAGAGCTTTTTTTGGGTATATACATTTAAAAATGCCCTTCTAAAATCAATTGCAACTTTTAAAAAAAGAAAAATTGCTTTTTTTCAAAACCTTGTCCTGTAGTCACTTTCCCCATCCAGAACGTGATTAAATAACCGCCGAAGTCTTTTAGATTCAGATTTCGGAGATATACTTCATTCCCACATTTGATGTTCAACTCTGATGCATTCGCAAGTTTACGCTTGGTACCAACAGATTGACTCAGTCTTTCCCGATGCAGAGACAATTTATTATCATCATCATTCATTCACAGCCTCTAATTCCAGACTGAGCCCGCTTCCTGAATGACACCCACGTCCTGATGCGAAACCATCAGAGCCGAGTCATCTGCAAGAAGAAGTAATTTACACTTTTACTGCAGAAACCATGTTCGTTGACGTAGAACCAGAAACAGCAGCGGCCCCCAGTATTGAACACCCCCCCTGTGGGACTCCGAATGTAATGCCATGGTTTGTGAGTGATCCCCTTCACGTCAACAACCTGGCTTCTACCAGTTAGGTATTATCAACCATTTTAATTGAACTTCAGCCATGCCAACAGCTTTCAACTTACCAAGCAAGATTTTATGATTCACCGTGTCGAACGCCTTTTGTAGGTCAAGGACCACCATACCATAAATTTACCTTCACCCATGCCTTCCTATGTACCGCAGGTGAATCAGCAGAATCGGTTGAAAAAGAAGGTCGGAAGCCCCGACTGAAAATTCATAAAGGATTGACTCATCCCTCAGATACGTTTCAAACTGGTCATAGACCTTCTCTCAAAAATTTTAGAGACAACACTAAGAATGGAAACAGGCCTATAAATTGCCGCCTCTGTTTTTGCTATTCTTTTTATATAGCTAGCCCACCCGAGCATTTTTCAACTCACTGGGAATATCACCAGACCGAATTGAAATTTTGATATTGGGTAAGAGGCTTACATATCACTGGCGCAGCATCTTTGATGAATTTAGCTGGTACATTGTCAAGACCGTTGATATATGTATTAATTTTCCCCAATGCTTTCAAAACAACCTCTTCAGAAACCTTGGAAAGGTGAAAGGTATTTTGTTTTCACATCATTTGCTTTAGAATTTGATACAAAGTCCAAGCTGTATCTAACTGAGCCAGTGGGAAGCCTGCTCACAAGGCTTGCCACTCTACGGTAGCAAAGAAGTTGTTAAATTTGTCTGCCCCTCGCCCTGTCAGAAGCAAACCATCTCCATCTATTTTCTAGGCCACACTGCCAGACTTTGTAGTCACCCTTCTTACCAGCAAAAAACCCCCATACAATCAACATATTCCACCGATTTTTGGGGTGTTTACATTGTCATCAATTTTGTCTTTAAGTAATTGCCTTATCCCATTTAATGTTTATATTGGCCACACTATTTATGAGTCTTTTAAAATCCGAAAATAACTCCCTGTTTTGTTTTCATGAAAGTTGTAAGGTTTTGTCTCTGTCCATGGTATAATGTCTTTCTTTGATTCAGCAGTAACGTAAACCACGGTTCAGATTGTTGTTCACTCTGATCCGTTTAGTTGAGCAATTTCATAATAGATGGACAGCAAGTAACCTTTAAAAACATGCCAGGCCTTTTCAACATATCACACAAAGAAGTAATAGGACTCCATTCCAAATTTTCAACTTCTCCTGAAATTTCACTTTGAATAATTTTCATTGATTTGACTTTGATGGTTTTGTGTTTGTTGAAAACCTGTTTGGTGTTTTTCTGGTACAACATGTCAGAAAATGATCACTAACACCATACGTCAAAACCCCAGACTGACACACATTTTGCCTGATCTGAAACAATATTAAATCCAGTGCTGTCGTATAGTCGGGGTGTGACCCTGGTAGGTTGTCTCTCGTTTGTTTAAGTCAAACATGGGGCAAAAAGCATTATAGCCTTAATAATACTGTCTTTGGGTGTTTTCGCACGGTCGGAGACCATGCTTGTTATGGGTTTTAACCCGGAAGTAATATCTTCCTGTAATTTTTCCATAGGATTGCATGGAACAAGCGAAATACATGGGGCATTTCTAGAAGGTAGATTTCGGAACTGTGTGATTATTTTGTGATTAGTTTGTAGACGAAAAAGCTTTTGTATTTTAGATCCGTTATAGGTAAGATTTATAAAAGGCACGAATGGCTTGTATTATGTTCTTCAGATTTCCAAAAGAGTTTTTACAGACGTTTTGTTTACAAATCATGAACATATACATTAGTTTTTTCATGCGAAAACACTACAAATCCGTATAGAGTTCTTTTACACGTACGGCGTATTAAGCACTTGACTAGTTATGGAGGGGCCGTCGTTGATACTAACTTAGGCGAAGGCCTACATTAATGGTGACCTTTAGTTGTAGACATTTATTCGTGCTCTGGAAGGTTGACCCCCCTCGCTGATATTCGCTGGTGCCCTCTAACTCTTTTTGCAGTATTAACCCATCGAGTTTAACTATCTGCAAAGCGCTATGACCGGCACACGGTTTTTTTTTTTTTTTGTTTTTTTTTTTTTTTTTCTTTTTTTTTTTTTTTCTCTTTGGGTACGTCTAAGTCCCAACATTGTGGTACTGGTTACACTAATACTACGCAACAACATAGCAAACACTCCACGATTAACTGTGTTACGCAAATTCAAATTCTTTGTGTCAATATGTGACATTAAAAGTCCTTGATAAAATACAAACACCACTGAAGTCAAGTGATGCCACAAACAGAGTAATAGGAGCTATGTGTATAAATGACGTGCTGACCAAATCTGACATGAAAAGAAAGATGTTAAAATTAGAGAGTTGTTTACGTATCTTACCTCGTCATAGCGGATCATGTACCGTGTATTGAGGCCGAGCTTCATTTGGTCATTTTACTCAAAATTATAAAAAAATAACGACACCAAACGGAAAAAAAAAAAAAAAAAAAAAAAACTAGCAGAAATAAGAAATTATCTTATGTTGCGTATTTTTAAGCATTTTATTTTAGGTTCTTGCAAAATTGTTATTCTATTGTTTTACAATTACGGGTGACTTGCAACGTGAAATGCGGTGTATAAAATTGCGCAATTTTTAAAAAAAAAAAAAAAAAAAAACACACACACACTCGTACAGACACAGTGCAAAAGAAAAGAAAAATTACATGGTCTTTTTCTTTCCCACGGCGCCTCGGAAAATCGGATGGGGCGGGACCACTCCAAAAACATGACGTATCGGTTACCGCCTACCTCTGCCAATATCAGCCCGGATATCAAGCTATGTATGTGTAAGAGGGGTGTTTCATTTGTCCATAATTTACTAAAAAATAAATAGAAATAAAATACCATAGATAAAAAACAACAGCAGTGTTAAAAAGTAAAATCACCTCAAAGTAGGCCATGTTCTTGATTTGTGCAACATGACTGCGAAACCAGACCCCGACTGCTTTTAAATTGAAAGATTGAGGTGAGGGAGAAGTCCAAATTAAATTGAGAAATCAGTCTTAAAAGCTATTAAAGATCGAAAATTCAAACCAAAAATTCCATTGAATTTTCAATCGAATTTTAGACGTTTCTCAACTCAATCTTTAGATGATTTTTAAATCTTGGTTTAAGGAGAGTAAGCAGGGGAAAATTCCACAAAAGGGCCGAAAAGATCCACTAATGCTTTGGATGTGGATGAAGAGGGTCCAAAATTGACAGAAATTTTTGACAGAAAGCCCCATTTTAGGGTGATGTGATGGAGTTCAAAAAGGACCGGGGGGTTATCACTTATACCAAAAAGGTCCACTTTTTTCGAGGGTCCCGCCCCCCTACCAAAAAAAGTAATTCTGCGTATGGCCCTGCCTCGAGCAAAGAGTGGGCCTATATTTACATATTTACATAGACCTATCATTATTATCTCATTACAATTTTATTGTTTTGAATCATTGCAGCCCAGGGCAGTAGCAGTTACATCTGTAGGCAGCATTGTGGTTCGGAGGGTGCAAAAACGCGGTCAGGGCAAAGTCAGCCCGACCAATGAAAAAAATCGCCCCGATTGGGAGGGTTTAGCGTCCCAACAAAAAGGTTGCTTTTTTCTCAAAGTTTCCCAATTTTGCCGCCATTTCTTCCCAGGGGGTACTCTGTGCACCCACCCGCCATTCCCGCATTTTTTCCCCCCATGATTGACTATGGTCATTAGTGGCCACTTTTCTCGACCCCAGCTACGCAACTGTGGGGGTCTTTGGGGTGGGAGTTTCTTTGGCTGATTCCATGTTGGCATTAAATTTCCTCCTGGCTCATATTATAGCTAATATTGGGGGAAATTCTGATAAGCTCCTGACTTAACACGTAAGGCAGATTGGAGGCATAGTTGAGTGTGAATTGGACAGCGAAAAAGCAAACAGGCCTAAAGGAGATGGCTTGGAGGAAAATATTGTAATGTCGCGAAGTTTTGCATGATGTGAATAGTGATCACCCATTTATGACAGCTCCCACTAAAATCAGCTAGCGGTTCAATTTTGCAGTAATGTTCACATGGCTTCATAGCTCATGTTGAGATAGAGGGCCTAAATCTTGACAGCTCTAATTGATTTAACACATGTGAGGCTTAAAGACAAATATAATGGAGAAGGCTTGGAGAAAATACGTAAGTTATGAAATATTGCGTTAAAGGAAGAGTGATCAACCCGTCTAGTGACCGCTCCCATTAAAAATCACTAGCGGTCAACGCTAGTGATTGTAATTCGGTAGTCACCAATGTTACTGTGGCAACGTGTAAACTTGGGGACGATCGAAAGGGGTTGTAAACTTGTGTAACGGTAAATTATAGCAATAGCGAACTGGAGACCAAAATTTAAATTTAAAGGGAGCATGGTGATCAGCAACTCATCCCCCCGACTTGCCATCATTAGTTATCTCATCAATCTGGTTCCATACGTTATAGCCTAGGGAGAAATTTGGTGAGGGATTTCAACTTTTTAAAAAGTAATTTATACAGTTGTATTAAAAATTTATTAAAAACATCCTATTCAGCATGATTAGAGTTGTTTTCGTGCCCTATATTTGCTTTTTAAAAGTGTATTTTGTGATTTGGATCGGAGAAATGAAGTGATTTTTTCTCCCCATTGGAATTGGTCGATCTCCATGGTGCAAAATTCTGCAAACATTTTAGTTTTGTAGCATAATTTGTACCTTTAAATGCATTAGATTTTTGTGATTTTATTTAAATCTAGTATGTGTAAAAGTTTTAAATATGGACATGTATTGACATGCGTTTTTAACCTGCCACAAAACATGATTCATACCGATTGACCGTGCAATTCCTTTTTAAAGGAATTTTATTTAGAAAGAACATCGGCATTAAAGCACCTAAAATGATGGTTTAGGCACCACTAAAAGAATCATTTTCTAGACACCATGGGTTCCAGAAAGCCGAAGAAGAAATGTATTTGACGGTCGATACAAACACCTTGGTTTACTTTTAGGTAAGATAATCTCGACCCAAATAGGCTCATGTCCTTATGAAGATAGTACAGATTTTAATTGTTAGGCTTTCTAAATCAGTCCTTCCTTACTAATAAATTTACGCCACCACCTTCTCTGTTGCGATCATTTCGTTGCAAATTGTAGTTAGGAATTTGTACTTCAGTATCATTAATTGTTTCGTCCATCCAAGATTCAGTAATTCCAATCACAGCAGCATTTGTTTTTTGGGCAATTAATTTCAATTCATCAAGTTTTCCCCCCTTCATAATACTTCTTCATACTACTTCAAATGAATAAAGTGTAAACCTTTACAGTTAAAAACATTAAAGTCATTTGATGTAGAGTCATTTGATGTAGAGTCATTTGATGTAGAGTCATTAGCTGCAAAGCGAGATGGTGTCACGGTTGGGCCTGGACAAGGATGGACATCGCCGGCTAACAAAAGTCCATGACCACCACAAAAGAGTTTACAGGTACCTTGTTGTCACACGGAGAAACTCTCTTAACTCTACCCCTAACATGACCAGATGATGTATACAGTGTTTCAAATAGTTTTTCATGTCCAAAAGTGATGAATTGTGAGGGCAAATTACATGATAAAGTGTGTAATGAAACACTCTCACAACATTCATTTAAGTCGTTGACAGTCTTGCAAACGAATATATACAATAAAAAGAAACACACAACTTTCCAAAACCATAGGCCATGGCTCATCTTCTTTAGTTCAGGTTTAGCAGCAAGTTGGTATCACCGATCACCATTCCAATTTTAAGCTAAGCAGGTGTTAAAGCTAAGCTTAATACCACAGCGGAAAATTATTAACAGTTTATGATTAAAACAGACAAAATATAAGCAGTCGTGCTACTCATATAGTTGGTAAATAGCGATGACAAATTGGTGAAATAGTCTTAGCAGTCGCAGGTAGCCTGTTGTAGAAACTGTCAGTGCAAAGTGCAAAGTTGTCGAATTCTGCTACCAATACACTATCAGTCAGTGCAAAGTTGTTGAATTCAGATACCACCACAACTGTCAATCAGATCCAGCTGAATATTTCACTACTGACCTTATTAGTTCACAGCCAGGATTTGTCAGGTTGACCATAAGGTGATAAAAGGCCTACCTTTGCTCTGAGAAGCAAAATTGCATCCATAAAGTAATAAAAAAACAGTTAAAAATTCAGAGCCCAGCTCTGGTAGGTGTTCCTGTGTCTGGTGTGGTGGCGCTTTGTTTATTTTGACCTTGCAACCAATTTTCACCCATTCAGGCCATCGTACTAATTGACTCGAGAGTATTAGGATATAACTATGACGTGCAACACTTCAGAGATTTTTCCTTATTGCCATAAATGCCATCCACACTTTTTCAGGAAATTTCCGCCACTGTTGTCTGGTGTAGCCTTTTAATTTTGCCTATTTGGCCTATTTCAAAAATGCGACCACACCGACCTCCCTACCGACTTTTGCCATGCAGCATACTTATTGTGTTTCAACAATTTAAAAGTACTGAAGTTGATACAAAATGCTTTTGCACAATTGCTATATTGGGGGGATTTTAATGGGGGTTGCAGCCCCACTTTGTTACGCGTTTTGCAGAACATGGCGAGGCAGTATTGCTGTCCATACGTCTGTGTATAATTTATTTATGATGAACCATAATTTTTATTAGAATTTAAAATCGTTTCTATCAACTTTGTGTGAGAAAATGTGTTGACACTAGAATATTACATATCGGAAAGACAATATCGCAAGCTTACATCCCTCCCGCACCCACCCTCCCTCAGAACTAACACTTCTATATCTTTCATTCAAAAAAAAAGGGACGCCAAGAGTTGGTCCGGGGCCGGGATAAATGAAAATTCAGGGCCTCAGAAATATACCCGCGAAGGCTGCGAATCGCGAGAAAAAATGTCATGAAACCCAAACAATATATAGCCTCTAAAAGTCAACTTGGATAAAATCTACTATTTTAAGCCTCCCAGAGGCCCGGACAGGAGGAAATGCCCCTTTATCCTAATTTTAAGAATGTTGCCCATACCTATAAGATTTATGTTGTGAACCACTTCCAAATCAACTTTGCATGAAAAAAAATCTTGGAAAAAGAATAATACAAGAGTTGCACACGCTTCGTGCCGCTACGCTACGGCAAGGGATATTGGTCGGGGTCCGCCATTTTATCAGGTAGGGTCTCAAGGATAAGGGCACTTTTGCATCAGGGAAACTGTCTTGGAAAAGTTAATATTAACTTTTTTTTACAATTTACGAACCAAATAAGTATATTATTAATGTCATTAAAAAGAAGCCCCGAACTACGCCCCTGGATTCTGCAAGAGAGCCTGCCCAAAAAAAAAAAAAAAAAAAAGGGGGGGGGGGGGTCAACCTAAAATCATGGCGCCCCCTGGTGAAAAAATCCTGGGTATGCCTATGTTAGTGGTGATAATTGTTTGAACAATCGAGTGATCACTAAAACATTTGTGGAGTACACGGGTATCGGTACACTTTTTGCTGTTCGTAGTCAGTATTATGTCAATAAGTGTACGGCTCTGAGGTGTTATTCTTGTTGGTTTAGTCACAATTTGTTGCAGATTAAAGAGGTCCATGAAAAATGACATACTATTAGTAAATTAATTTTTCTTTAAAAAATCACAATTCATATCACCGAGAAGAAAGATCTCCTTATTTTCGTTTATCAAAACATCCATAATTTCTGCCATTCTATCAAATAACCAACCCCTTCTGTTTGTGGTTTGTAATGAGTACTAATAATTATGGGTCTGGTATACATCTGTTTTTACTTCAATCCATAATGATTCCAAATCATCTTGTTCAATATCAACCCTCCTTTCATATTTAATGCCATCACGAATGTATATGGCCACTCCTCCCCCGTGCCTATTTATATCCTTTCTTTCAATTGCGTAGCCAGGAATGTGGATTTCGCTATCGTGAATAGAATCGTCCAGCCACGTTTCAGACATGGTAAAAATATGGAAATTTTGACTTAACATCCACAGTTTAAATTCCTCAAAACAGGACATTAGACTCTGTGCATTCAGATGGCTAACATATATATTGTGAACATTTTGTCCTTTGAAAGACTTGATAGGTTCATTAACATGTGATTTAACATTTTCAACATGCATTTGATCACAACGTTTCTTAATAAGAGTACTAGGATCACCCATATGTCTCAGTCGAGACAATTGTTTAGGATTACAGCTATGATGGGTACTGTTACCATAATTGCGACTCAGTGGGGTAAGCATTGTGACTTTTAACATATATTTGGTTGTTAACGTTACATGGTTCTGCACTACAGAAATACATCATCCTTAGATTGGAAAAATATTTCATTTGCCGTGCAAATTTCTCAACATTTTACAATTAATGTGGTTACTGTTTAATACGTTTAAAGAGTTGTGACTCTAGGAGTACATTTCTGTGTATTTGTGTCTCAATTATGTGGCACGCTCTTCGTGGCGGATCTTCAGTTATACGACATATTAGTACAAATTAGTTGGACTATAGTCAGGTAGCCATGGTCCAACTTATGGCCAGACCGTAAAATAGTAGGCCACATTTTTCTGCTGAAAATGATAGATAAGGGTTGTGTAGAATAAGAATCGGCCGGGTGCCACCTGGGCATCATTGAGCATTTTGAGGAAATCCAGATGACGTAGACCATAAATGATAATTATCTATTCTTCAACCCTATATTATCAAACTATGGAGTTACTAGATATACTATATGACCCACAATGAACAAATGCATGGTACTTGTAACATTGAGTCATACTCCAATTCAAAATGGAAGCCAAATCTAATAATTTTAAAATATGGCCATATAAAAGCAAATATCTGCGATTAAAAGAAATAAATATGAAGTACTTTTAACCTTTTAAAAAAAAAAAAAAAAAAAAAAAAAAACTTTTAAAGTTGTAAACATGGTTACAAAACGGTTCAAACGGTTCGCTTTTGGTTTGGATGTTCGATGGTATTCTTCATATTACAGGGAATCGCCCAAGGCGGAGGAGGGAGGAGGAGGGAGGAGGGAGGGGAGGGGGGGAGGGAGGAGGGAGGAGGGAGGGTGGGTAGTCTTGTTCAAGGCGCTCTAACCCATGTCATCATCGGTTCACACGTCTGAGTAGAAATAATGTCATCAACTTCAACTTCAACTTTATCCATGTATTTACAAATTGTTAAAAAAAAAAAAAAAACAAATTACATAAGACAAAAGCAAAATTATGGAGGAGTTGACCAAAAGGGCCACATGAGGCCAGCCTGGGGTCAACCCCTGAAAGTTATGATATACAACCTCTTAAGATAAGGACATACACATCAACAAAACACCAAAAAACGGCTCAATGCACCATGATTCAAATTAAAAATCAACAGAATTTTCCAGTATAAATTAAAATAAGGCAAAAACTATTCTTTATATTTGGCAAATAAGTTCATTTATATTTGCGAAAGTGAGGTACTGATTCGAATTTTGTAGGGATGGTTTCCCCCCAAATTGTTCCACAGAATAGGGACCAGATTTTCGCACGGATGTGATCATGTAAAAAAACTTTCTTATTTCTCGAAAGATTGTAATTGTTGATATTTCTCTGCCATACTTGTGTCTCGGAATGTCAGACCGTTTACTAAAATAACCGTTAAATGTACTCGGCAATTTGTTAATGGAATATTGTACATAAATATACCAAGCTCTAGTTGTATATATCTCCTATATTTAAGCATTATTCTGGCAAAATAAGGGTGCAGTGTGGGCTTATTGGAATTGCTATTGATATTGCTCCTCACTGCCCGTTTTGAGCTTTATTAATTTATTCTGGTAAGTATTTACAAGTATTCCCCCATATTAGATTCCATAATTTATAGAAGGCAAAAATTTAGAGTACAATATAGAGAGTAAAGTATAATTCCGGTATAAAGTGTTTTTTTTAATTTGTTAGTACACCAATGTTTCTTGAGATTGTTTGGATAGATTATCAATATGATATTCAAGTAAGGTTTTCATCTATCAATACACCAAGCAATTTAGTTATACTTACGCTTTCAAGATCTGTGTTATCCAATGCTATTTTGTTTCTATTTCAATTACCAGTAGAATCACTCCTCGAAGTGAGTTTCGGTGTACCCAATACATGTAATTTGTCTTTTACTGGCGTTACTGATAATTTATTGGCTTTGAACCAGTGCTTACTTCTCTTAGTTCTTATATAAACTCAATCTTCGCTGGCAATGTTTGTGCGGCGAATACATATTGTGGTGTCGTCAGCAAACAAAATGAAATCTAATACAGATGAAGTGTTAAGATCGGTAATATAGAGTATAAAATAAATAGCAATGGGCCTAATATAGAACCCTGAGGTACACCACAAATAATATTTTTTAAGGTCAGATTCACATGACTGATATACACATAGTTTTTTCTATTACTGAAGTAGTTTGAAAACCAGGTGTAAAAAACAAACTCCACGAAACCCATAATGTTCTAGTTTATGCAGAATATTCTTTTATGATAATGGTGTCAAATGCTTTGGATAAATCCAAAATATTCCAATTGTTAGATTCATTATTTTCTACTGCCTTTGTAATTTTATCAACCAGGTTGAATAATTGCCATGTATGTGGTAGAGTGGTTTGGCTCGGAGAAACCAAACGGTTTTTCATTTAGTATTTTATGACTGTCTATAAAATTCTATTGCACTACTTAAAGACTAATCGTTCAAGTATTTTGCGAAAAACAACGGTTCAATTATTTAAAAACTGACACAGGACGGGAAGTGGAAAAACATTTCGGCATCATATTCTTTTTTAGAAATTGGATAACTTTCCAACGTTAAGTTTCTTGGGCCACTACACCTGTTGATTTGATAAGTTAATTATTGTGGTAAGTGGGCGTAATATTTCGTTGGCGACTCGACTCTTTTTATGATACGATACCAATGTCATCATGCCCTGCACTTTGGTTTTGATTAAACTTGTCAATTATATTAATTACTTCCCTTTCGACTATTGGTTTTCATAATATACTACTTGGGTATACCGGATTATAAACGGAATCATATAGTTTTACCAGTGTTGTTATGTATTTTTGAGACAACAGGTTTTGGACCAAAGTTACAAAAAAGTATTGAATCCATTTGATATTTCCTTGTGAGGGGGGTTCGTAATAACATTACCAGAATCACTTTTAAAACACGACTCTGTAAGAGGGTGTTTGTCCACGACCAATGATTTGGTTAATATATTCTCCATGTTGCCGCATGTTATTCTTGCAGCTTCAAATTGCTAAAATAATATTGACGCCTTTGATTTTCCTTATTAAATTAGGTAATTGTTGCTGTAAGTTTTAAATTTTTGAGTCGGTCCTTGTTGGGGATTGAAGAACAGTTATAGAGCGTTCTTTGTATGATGTTGCGTACAACCCCTTAGTAACACAAGGTGATCTTTGATTCTTTTCTATTATTAGTACAACTTTTTCAATGGAATGCAGTCATCATAAAACTCAGTAAACGTATCTACAAAAGTGTTATAATCATCAGCAGCATTATTTTATCAAGAACTTCGTTCCACTTGACCTTGATAATGTATCTTTTAGTTTTGCGATATTCCCACTATTAAGAATTCTTTTTTCATGTTTTTTCTCATTTTTAGATTTAGATGTTTATTTAAATTTGTAACAGTTGCCAAGATCGGTTGGCAGATGACGGTTAATCAGAAATTAAAATATCTGATTCAAAGATTCTCATTATTAGTTAATATAGGCCTATGTTAAAGTTCGCGTGGTCCTCTTTTATTCTGGTGGTTTTATACCTGGTGGGTATCAAAGAATGGAATATTAAAGTCAAGATTATTTCAGAAGGTCCTATCACTAATCACTATCAAGCTTTAAGAAATCAATGTTGAAGTCTCCATTACCTAATACAACTTTTTTTTTCCTGCAGCTAAAATCTTATATATTGTATCAATGTATAAATGTAGGAGTTAAGCCCTATCCCCCTCCCTACAACTAAAAAAACAATGTCGAGAATTTTACCTGGCCCTGTGTTCCTCATGCTTCCACTAGTTCAATAAGTTCAACTCAGACAGAGCGGCTTGTTCAAACAATCTGTCAGGCTTTTTTCTGCATGTTCAAAAATATTGATAGTGGATTTTATATAGGGAGTAAACCCCAAGTAATCAAATCGGAGGGATGGTGGGTAAATGTCCGCTTTTCGAACACGTGATTTTCCTATAACCCGTTAATTCTGGACGTTTCTCACCCGTGTCAATTGTAACGTTTCTGAATAATGGACCTCGGAATACAGGGAAGTAATCCCTAGAGGAACTTCTTCAAGTTCTATTTGGTTTGAGCACCACTGTTAGTAGTCGCCCGGCACTCATTGCATCAGTTGTGACAGTTGCCGATCGTGGTGGTTCTTGTCTGCTAGATGGCTTCGATATGATTGGTTGCATGAGGTTTCATTATCGTCGAAACCCTTCAAATATACTGATGTCACCTGCCCCCAACAATTATAAAATGAATAAAAATATGTTCGATACTTTGCCAGTATAAAAATGTTGGTGCTGTATTTAAGTGATAAACGGGGCGTTAACTTGTCGTCAAACTTCACATAGTGGGATACGGCTGCAAACCCGGAAAGTAATTTACATAGTGTAACTTAGGGAGTGGTGGTAGTGAGTGATGTAAGTACCGTACAAAATCGTAGTGTACATTGATGCTGAAATATAACACTGAACTTACTGGAATTCAGGCATAATGGTACATGGCACGAAACATGTCATCGTTCAGGAACATAGAGTAAATAATCTAAGTTCAGGTATGAAAAGCCCCCTCTTAACATACCCTTGCATAAACACGTCCACAGCGAGCCGGAAATTGATTTCTGCCTCAATGCAATGGACGATGGACATCCATGATCCATGGACCAGTATGTAATCTAATCAAAGATTTAGTTCCCCAGGTTAAAACGGAACCGATCTTAGGCCTCTGTGTAGCATCCGGTTGCTATTCAATCCTTAACAAAGATCTAAACTACTCAAAAACAAAAAGTTTGGAAGGAATATTTGAGCCACCTAATAAATGTTCATATCATCTTTGTTAAGACCCTATGCATGATTGCTACTGCTATATTGGGGTGTATTTCATGCTGCAATAATCTTGCGCAAATACTCAGATATCTGTCATTACATGTGAATTCAGCAGCTTATTGTATATGTAACGTACAATATTTTGAGGTGGCTCACACAAATGTCCAACCCTTTTTTTGAGGCAGTAGTGGGATCTAGATTAGGTTGCATTACCTTTGGAGGGAAGTAGAGCATTGCAAGTGACGACGATTGTCGTGCAAAACAATATCAGACCAGCAACAAGGCCATAGGTGACGCCCAAAGCCCGCGCATTCAGCGTAAGAGATAGGGTACACCAACCAAGCTACAAGCACCGTATGTAAATGGAGCAGAGGCCACGTAATAGCTGTCATAAGACCCGGTATTTAAACTCCCTAAAAAAATGAAAAGGTACATAATCTCAATCATCATCATCATCATTTCACCACCAACAGACCACCACCACCACCTTCACCAACATTATCGTCAGTGTACTGTTTAATTTGTTTTGCTTGATTTTAACTGAGTCTAAACGGAAATACAGGGTTCTAACGTAATCGCAAACCACGGTGAGAATCCATTACGACGGAGGGTATAATCAAATTTTTGATACACTGAGCCAAAGGCATCAGCCAAATCTAAAAAGTAGACAGCAAACAGCTATCAGTCTCTGTAATGATCATAGTGTGTTCAATGCAACCATTGGGACACTCTGGCTTCTGAGTGGTTTCACTATCAAGAGACGTTACCTATAAGAAACTGAGTCAATGTCATTGGCACAATTCTGCTGTTTACCGATACCATAAAATAAGGGATATCATTCAGAAATTTGCCGGATTTCCAATTAACCAGACTTATGTATTAAAAGAACCATTACTTTTGGAACAATCTTTGGGAGGATGTCCAAAATTCAAGGAATTTTGAAAGAGAGAGTTGCCAGGATATGATGGGTGGAGGGAAGCTTTTTAAGCATGTTAAGGAATCCATACGACACGCCGTCATAGTAGGAACGCCAACGACACATATAGCCGTTAAAAAGTCAATTTTTAAGGGTTCGAACCTTGGGTGTGCGGCATGAGCACTCGTGGGTACGAGGAACGATATTTTTTCGTGCGGTTTTCATCATCAATTTTAATTGATTAATTATTAACACAGGAGAGGACCAAGTAATCTTACAGACTGCGGAATAAGTCTTAAATATGTATATTTTGTTTATAAATATACACATTTTCAATCGGCTTTCTACAGAGTCGAAAGGCAAATTTAGTCATGATCATGCTGTCGAATTCCAGCAGAATTTTGCAATGTTTACATTTTTCAAGTACCTGCGAATGTGCATATTATCAAAATAAATGACTCATTTTTAGCATGATGAGATAAAATTATTGGTATATTTCATCTTCTGATAGGATTTATCGATGGTAATGACAACACTTGTTCAGAAAAAATTCAGTTTGAAAACACATTGTCAAAATGATAGTTGACAGATAGATCAGTTAGCAAGCGCGCCCATTCTAGTAATACGGATATTACGGGTTCGATTCCGCACAGGGCATACTTTTTGTTTTTTCAACACATCTGCGCAGGCCAGCTCAAGGAAAGATAAATATTCCAGTTATACTCTTATTACTATCAATTTATTATTTTTCTTATCTCTTTTGGGGGGGGGCTTGAGGAGTAGGCGGATTTTTTGCGTGGGGCCTTTTCTTTCCAAAGCCAAGTACGCCACTGTAGACTGAGCACTTTTACCGGTTACTTCCTTCATGTAACTCATCTGCACGAAATAATAAATATGCACATGATAAGTTGAAATGATGTTTAGGCTTAATTGATTTCTTTTACCAAGTCTTTTACACCAAGGAGGAGGAATATACACCAATTTCCCATTCAACTGCCGTCGTCCTTAATAGTTATATTATTTTTTCTTATAATTTAGGTGACATTTCTTATTTTGTAAAACCGATTTTGGCCATGGGTCAAAGAAAAAAAAATTTCATTTGGTTACATACTTCACAGAGGTAAAACATTTTCGACTTATAAAAATAATAACATTATAATTACCATTTATTGGTCATGGCATTGTAAAGTTGCCAATTTCATGGAAAATGATTTAAATGCCCCATTCTCAATTTATTTTTGAATATCAGTGATTTTTGATCAAGGGCATACACTTGCTACATTGACTGAAGCAAATAATGCATTATTGACAAGTAAATCCACCTGGTATTCAGCGACAAGCTCTCAGATTCCCCTTGTTTAGTTGAACTGCAGAGCCTTGTACTGTCCATGCAGTTTGATAGGTGCAGGCGTTATAGACCAAAGTGCGTTTTTGAAGAGCGATTTTGGTGTGGGATGGGCGGGGATGATGATCAAAAGTAAAGAAGTACGGTCTCAGGTTATATTTGCCAGTTGTCCAACGTAACACTTTTGTCCAACCTTCGTTCATTTCTAATCTGAACAGGTATACTGTCCTGTAAGGAAGTATAAGCTGCCCTGTGCAAACCTATTACAACCGACCAATTCTGAATTAATGAAGCAGCTATTTTGAATGTTCAATTTGAAAAGAGCCGGTTTTTTTTTTTTTTTTTTTTTGCATTATGAGAAAAAAGAGTATCTGAGCACAATGATCCAGGTACACTATTATTACACCTGGCCACCTCTAACACATACATTAATTTGTATCACTACCGATTAGTGTATATGCAAAGCGGCACCCACAGTATGTGGAAGAAGCGGAGGCAGCCATTGCTTTCTATTGTTGGTACTCTATGTTTTCTTTGTGGTCGGCAAAACATGCGAGACGGTGAATTTCTAAAGATTACGTAACGTTTTGCCTCTCTATCTATATAGAACCTCTTTGCAACCGACCAATTCTGAATACTTTTTGAATTAATGAAGCAGCTATTTTGAATGTTCAATTTGAAAAGAGCCGGTGTAAAGAAACTGAGTGTCCCCCATGAGAGAGTGTCCTAGCTACCATAGCAACATGTACGGAATAAACCGTGACCTTGTAGACGAGGCCATTTGGGTACAGTGCTGAAACAATTGATGCATACAGCACTCAATGGAGAACACAATAGACAGATGGGTGGTAGGACACTCAGTTACACGGACACTGTAGTATATGACACCGGGAATCAAACCATTTGCGTATTAGTTGAAATGAAAAGGCTTTGAAATCGTGACCTGTGAAATCGTCAAGTGAAAGGAATCACAAAGCTATAATCTTTTAAAATCAATGGAGTGTGGCTAGTTACCATCATTGCAGAGGCCACATTTATTTTTTATTTACTTTCTTTCTACTTCCTGTATTAATAAGATTTCCTTTTTATAGTCTGTAGGCTTTTGGTAAGATTATTGTTAAATAGCATTAGGTCTATGTAATACATATGAGCGAGTTTTGTGTCTAGTACGTTCTATGTTGATAAATCAATGGCCCTAACCTGATGAAACACTGATAATATTTCTAAGCTAAATGTTAGTGAGGTGAGTAGAGTAAATGTAATCAGGGACAGTCTGATGTAACATGGATAGCTATAGATGTTAATGTCAGCGTACAAAGGATAGGGTTAACATAATTATTTTTTGTGGTGGCCTTTTTTCAGTCCAATAATTCTATTGGTATTTTCCTTGGTAAGTAGCCTCCTCTCCATGCTAATGGAACGGCTTGGTCACATGGTTGGAAGATCGGTCTTGGGAAAATACACTTTAATTATCCCCGCCCAGTTTAGGGTACGTTTCACATAGAAGTCTCAAGTACGCAAATGAGGTATTGCCTTTGATTCCGTCATGCACTGTATGACGTTGTGCAGTAGCGCAGGATGGAATCAATGGCAACTCTTTTGTATACTTGGGACTTCTATATGAAACATCTACCCAGTGTGGATTGAGCTGGCCTCGTTCGCGATAAAAATAAACTTTGAGGTTCTACTGTGAGTTCAATAAATTTGACTGTATATTTCATCATTTATTGAAAAAAGAAACTCACGTGAAAAAAAACTCACGGTGGATGTGTTGCTTGGTAAGCTGTGACCTAACATTTTTGTGCAGAACCAAGATCCATAACTTATTGCGGGACCTCATTTCTATTCAATTTACCACCAGGTATTTATAAAAATACAAAAGAAGGGGGTCTAGCGACATGTGCTAACAACACGGTAAATTGAAAAGAAATGGGGTTACGCGGCAAGTTACTGTAAGTTAAGTTTTGTTTCTGCACAAAGATGTTAGGTCACAGTCTGCCAAACAACTTTCTTTCATGATTTTTTGTTCATCTTTGTTTCCTTTTCGGAAAAATGATGCTATATATGGGCAAAGTTAATTGAACGCACAGTAGAAGCCTAATATTTATATATTCGTGAAAGAGGACGAGTATCTTGTGCTTTGCGTCATGAAAAAAATAGCTCAATCTTAATCTGGTGATGAGCACCTGAAATCCTTTTTATCTGGAAGTACAGAGCCATTGTTATTACCCATACAGTTGAAAAGTAGTTTGTAGTGCTTTATCCTCTGCATACCGATCGGATTTACTGGATATCAACAGTGCTATTATTTGCTCGAGTCAACGCTGCATGATGTATATCTGCTGGTCACTGATATTTAGGAAAAGAAATTGTGATGACATTTTATTCATTTTCAATCAAATGTGCAACTTTTGCACTTGACACCCCCAGAGTATGTAAAGGTATAATTAGACAATATTAACTGCGCAGAATCAGTTACTTCGCCGATATGCGTAACTAATGTCCTTATGCAAGTATCTTTCTCTCTTTGATCCCATGGAGTAATACAGTTTCCCAACAAAATTACTAACAACTTAACCACCTATTTTTTTCCTTCTGAAAGTTTCCAAGAGACCCAAATAAAAGCTCGGTTTTCTTCTAGCGTCAACAACATTTCTGCACGAGGTTCGTATATACTTGCGTCATGCTTGCGTGTCATTGTCACGCATGCAAACACCTTTCAGATCGAAAACAACACGTGCGAATGGCCGTCTTAGCATGCCATAATTCACAATTTTTTCAGACAAACTAATGTACATCAAGATCTAACTCTGTAGCATTTTTCGTTGATGGTAAATTTTCATGGGCCTAAATATGTTCTTTTTTGTAGTTCGGGACTCTGATTTTCGCCCATTTTGGTACGTATTTTCGGCGTGTTTAGCTTTAATTTTCTCACACGAAATGCACATATATCTACCAATTTCTACTGGAAATCAAAGTTTAGAATCTTATATGCGTGGTAAGTTACATAAATTGAACCGAAAATTTAATATCATTTCGATATTTAAATTTTTTCTTAGAGTACTCGCACTCGCCAATCTGCATGATCTGAGCGCTTGGATTTAAGATTTTGTGACGCATATCGGAAGTAAAGCCACTGGCGTTCCTACTTGTCAGGGCCTGGAACAGATGTGGCAGACTTTTTGTTCTTTGAATATCTATGACGTTACGAGGACGAACTAGGTTCATATTGAAATTATAGTTCAGATCAGTGGTGGTCTAAAAAGGGAACAAGTCCAAGCGATCAGGGGCACGCAACTGGGTTAGAATTCCGCACTTCCGTTGATAATACGTTAATACGATAATAAAACAAACCGGGTTTATCGATGAACGATCAGGTTTTTGGAGCTATTACTAGACATTCGATTTTGCCATAGAAATCTTACCTTGTTTGCCAGGAAAGAAATACGCCAAATACAATAACAAATGCTTTGTATATCATGAATGCCATAAGCCATATGTTGTGATTCCTACTGGTACACTGCACATACAATAATTCGTACTTCCGGTGATGTTCAATATCCTCTTGAGTCTGTAAAAGATTATTTATATTACATGTAAACTCCACTGACCTTTACACATGGATAGCGGGCTGCCGCACAGTTGAATGGTCGCCGAGTTATCACAACAGGAAGTTGCTTTTCTAACTTGACAATATGGCGGGAAACAATGCATACGCCTGCTGGTGCACATACTCCACACAGATGTTCTATTGTTATACAAAATTCCCTTAACTTTTACAAGGTGTAGACCTATGCATTGTTACGTTTCCCGCCATATTGTCAAGGTAAAAAAACAACTTCCTGTTGTGACACTCGGCAACTCAGATCCGCTATCTATGAGTAGAGTTAATTGGTAAACTCGCACTGTGACGTCAAGTTAGATGTATGTGATTGACTGCTAGGCTAAGCGTTCCGGCATAATCTCGTCTGATTGTCATGATGTCGGAAGAACCAGTTCAGAGCTTAACGTTTCATATTCCTAACATCCTTAGAGGAAAACCTGACGATCACCGCAAAAAAATGGAGCTAGCGTTATTTTTCCTTGTCATATCTAGGGGAAATCCCCCCCCCCCAAAAAAAGGCAGGGGTCCGCTCCGCGATTTGAGACATTCCATCATACGCTGTATGATGTTGTGCAGTAGCTCGTGACGGAAAAAATAACAATACCTCATTTGCATACTTGGGACTTCTATATATAAAACATCTACCTGCATATATTAAGGTGAATATTAGAGAATATGTCTGGATCTATCTTTTTTTATCTCATGATGGCATTTAATTAAAAAAAAAATATGTAAGTATTGTTACTATTTTTTAAAGATTGGACTCATGTGAGACGCAAAATTTATAACTGTAAATCTATCACATTTGCTCCGCGCTTTTCATATTTTTTAGAGTAAAACGGTTTTGGTTATTTCTCAACCAAATCTCTCAAAATAGATTTAATTAAGCACATATCCTTTTTAATAGTTGAAATAATGTATCTACCTTAAATTTACATTGATCCACGCAAAAAACGCAAACAAACATATTAAAATAAAAAACAAAAATCCAAATAAGAAAAAAATATTAAAAAGAACTTTTATAAACCAAAGAATAAACAAAATAAAATGAAAATACAAACATTATCACACGTTATGGGACCATTGGGAACTGATTTTCAGTGAGGGTGGTTTATTACAATAAAAGTGAGAGAGTAAGCTGGATCATCACTGAGATACGATTCTGTGATGAAACTAGGTCATCGACTTCCCTTGTAAAAGGAGATAAAATCCCCTGGAATAAAGCGTAAAACTAATGTTGCGTGAAGAGTCAACTGAAAGGAGTGCCAGAGTGCTGTGTGACATTGCAATTTATGGATATCGTACTTTGCTCTGCCACAGTTCAACTTAATTTCTGGTAATTTCCACTGTTTGTTTGTTTTTTCACAGTGCACAGTAATTTTTATTACTCCTGCCCAGTGCATTGTTTTTCCTATACCGTATAGGCCTTACATTTACATGAAGGCCTATAGCATGTTTTCCCCCATTTGTACTGTGACTCTGTAATTTGTGGCGCTCGCATACTGTGTCACACTTGTTTCTCCGCGTTACATTCCCCTCCCCACGCCAAGTTGGTACACCTTGCCTCACCTCCCCTATTTTTCACCGTTGTAGGAGGACTCTGAGTCTGGAGGACTATCTCCTGCCACACCAGCTCCGGGTGAAAGCGGCTATGATGCGTACATGTCAGCTCAAAATAGTGATGGCGCTGTCCATATACCATTATCCTAAAATCTATACTAGAATTATTTCTAAAAATTGCAACTTCTTCGAAAGTTTAATTTGTGATCTATAGGGAAGTGGATTCAAAACATCCAAAATATTGTTACACAGAGTACAAATCAGAGCGCGCGATGTGGCATTTTTACATGTATTTCAATGGAGCGTTTATTTAGTGGTATGGCCCTTACGTCCCTGGCATAGCTAGTCCTCCTCGCTTACATTCCATATAGGTGTATCGCGATCACCTCTGTGCAATTCTAGAAATATCCAACGTTGTAGATGTACATGCAGCTGACATGTGTCAACATAACATGCTAACAAGATGTACAAACTAAACCGACATGAATCCACGTTTTTTGATGAGGCAGTAGAGAACTTTCTGTCAGAGCAAGATTGTAAATTGTTGTAAATTCATATTAGCAAACTTATTTACCTTTATGATATTGATGTCGGTAAAATTCAATATCGCTTTTTAGAGTGGGCACGTTAAATCAGTGGCCACGTATACCTTCTCCCCATCGTGTAACAAGACAAATAACGCTACCACCCTTTTTGCGGTGATCGTCAGGTTGGTAGTCATTTTCCTCTAAGGACGTAAGGGATATTTGTCTTGTTAGATCAAGGAACAATTTTTCCCTAACACAAGGCAGGGGTCCGCTCCGTGATTTTTGAAGTGGTAAAAAAATGGCATTTAGGTATATAGCATGTTTGCGATTTGTCTTCTATAGAACTCGCCCTCGAACTCGACCAAAATTAAACCATCGTGCTTAAAAACGTGCAAAAAAGTACGCAGGCCCTAATTCTGTTTGTGGTACATTCTTGTAGAATCTTTCCAAAGATTTTTGAACAACTAAATTCGTGTCGCCTGCTTTAGGTGCACATGTGGTGGAGTTTGATCAGCGTTCCCCTCATAAGCATAAGGTGTTGCTTCGAGCCCCGCTGTCGCAGTGCAAGGCACTTTACCTCGCTTGCCTCTCTACACCCAGGAATATAAATGGGTACCGGCACATGCTGGGAATGTAAAACAGACTCGCTGTGTGGGAGGAGTGGCGAACCCCCACAGCAATGATGGAGTCTGTCCCAAACGCCAGAGACAGAGAGATGCAGGGGTTGGCCATGCCATCCTAACAGTAACAGTGAATTCAAATCGGCATCAACATCGGACGCGACCCGAGTGCTAGTCTAACCCCGACGGATTTTGAAGTCAATAATTTATTCTAAAATTATCATGATATTACTAAGATTTATTGGACGACGATTTAAGCGTGATTTTGTAATGTCACTGGGACCGAGGCTGCCGTTAAAAAAATGCACGTAAGAATTCGCTAAATTGCCGTTTGAAAATCTCAAATGCTCAAATCGAGCAATTTGTGTCCTGCGACCCAATTCACATAGCAGGAACCTGTTATAACTGGTAGATGCTATTCAGCAGGTACCTGTTATAACTGACTCAATGTAGTATAGACCGTATTCAATAGCCAGCCATGTTGGTGGACAAGATAGACGCATTCCAGTACTACAATACATTCACCTGTCAATGATCCCTGTGCAATCGCTAAACATGGATCGATTGACAGGTGAATTTTTTTTTTTTTTTTTTTTTGTCAGAGCAAGATTGTAAATTGTTGTAAATTCATATTAGCAAACTTATTTACCTTTATGATATTGATGTCGGTAAAATTCAATATCGCTTTTTAGAGTGGGCACGTTAAATCAGTGGCCACGTATGCCTTCTCCCCATCGTGTAACAAGACAAATAACGCTACCACCCTTTTTGCGGTGATCGTCAGGTTGGTAGTCATTTTCCTCTAAGGACGTAAGGGATATTTGTCTTGTTAGATCAAGGAACAATTTTCCCTAACACAAGGCAGGGGTCCGCTCCGTGATTTTTGAAGTGGTAAAAAAATGGCATTTAGGTATATAGCATGTTTGCGATTTGTCTTCTATAGAACTCGCCCTCGAACTCGACCAAAATTAAACCATCGTGCTTAAAAACGTGCAAAAAAGTACGCAGGCCCTAATTCTGTTTGTGGTACATTCTTGTAGAATCTTTCCAAAGATTTTTGAACAACTAAATTCGTGTCGCCTGCTTTAGGTGCACATGTGGTGGAGTTTGATCAGCGTTCCCCTCATAAGCATAAGGTGTTGCTTCGAGCCCCGCTGT
The DNA here is from genome assembly GCA_023653785.1 of Ophioderma brevispina. Classification (NCBI taxonomy): domain Eukaryota; kingdom Metazoa; phylum Echinodermata; class Ophiuroidea; order Amphilepidida; family Ophiodermatidae; genus Ophioderma; species Ophioderma brevispina. The sequence goes on from JAMKCH010057568.1 coordinate 39,208, forward strand.
CGCAGTGCAAGGCACTTTACCTCGCTTGCCTCTCTACACCCAGGAATATAAATGGGTACCGGCACATGCTGGGAATGTAAAACAGACTCGCTGTGTGGGAGGAGTGGCGAACCCCCACAGCAATGATGGAGTCTGTCCCAAACGCCAGAGACAGAGAGATGCAGGGGTTGGCCATGCCATCCTAACAGTAACAGTGAATTCAAATCGGCATCAACATCGGACGCGACCCGAGTGCTAGTCTAACCCCGACGGATTTTGAAGTCAATAATTTATTCTAAAATTATCATGATATTACTAAGATTTATTGGACGACGATTTAAGCGTGATTTTGTAATGTCACTGGGACCGAGGCTGCCGTTAAAAAAATGCACGTAAGAATTCGCTAAATTGCCGTTTGAAAATCTCAAATGCTCAAATCGAGCAATTTGTGTCTGACGACCCAATTCACATAGCAGAAACCTGTTATAAATGGTAGATGCTATTCAGCAGGACCTGTTATAACTGACTCAATTTTATAGACCGTATTCAATAAGCAGCCATGTTGGTGGACAAGATAGACGAATTCCAGTACGAGCAAATAACATTAACCTTTCAATGATCCCTGTGCAACTTCGCTAAACATGGATCGATGACAAGGTGGAAATATTGTAGTCCTGGAATGTATGCGTCTCGTCCACCAACATGTCTGGTGGCTGATGTCATATTGAATACGGTCTATACACAGCATACAGTCCTATACAACAGGTACCAGTGGAACGGGTTACTTTTCCTTCACGTATTGTACACGCGTATTTCCCACCCTGGTCTTAGTAATGTTTCTCTTTACTCTAAAATAATATTGAAATACATTTATTTCAAAAAGGCCATAGCTGGATTTGAATCTGTGATACCTGCATTATAAATCGATGCTCTTATCCACTACACTAGCGAGGGAGGATGTGGGAGGTGCTTGATTTTAATCCTACATAAACTTTACGGAATAAATCGATAATACTATTGTGATATGATAGCACTGTATGCAGGGGATACATTAGTCAGTTATAACAGGTACCTGCTGAATAGCAATATCATTTACCAGTTATAGGCCTAACAGGTTCCTGCTATGTGAATTGGGTGGTCCTGCCCTGCTCTGGTATGAATTTGTTTGGAAAACTGGCAGTTCGGAGATAATTGAAACGAGATAGGGGAAAGCCATCACACCATTTAAGCCCAGTTAAATTCAGTAAAAAACAATTATTAGTTAAAACAATTATTTTTTCAACCAAATTCATAGCTTTATACAATGTGAAAATATTTTACCACAAGATATCTGAGACTGCGCGTACACTCTAAAAATATTTTACTCAGTGCGGGGAGTAAAGCGTGTTGAGTCAAGATTTAATCAGCATGGAGTGAACACAAATTTTTACTCCTCACCCGAGTAAAACTGTGAAATACATGTTGAGTAAAGTAGTTCTGAAATCTAACTCAACGTTGCGTGACAAAGAAGTTTGACGCAGTGACGGATCAGAAATTACACCTCGTTGATTCTGATCTTAAGCAACGATGACGCCCCCAGACACGTGCAGCCCAAGAATTGACGCGGACATATCAATGGCAGATAGCTGCAGATGACATGCTGGTGTCGCGGAAATGCTGGCTATTCTAATATTTTTAGAGCAACAAATTATAATCAGATAATAATAATCATTATTGTGGTGATGCAATGGACTTGTTATGATCGTGAAGTTGGCGAGATTCCGGCGTAACTAGTTCGCAATGCAACCCTAAATATACGAGCAAATCAGACGCAGTCTTTAATCGGAATGACGTTTTCGTTATGGACCGCTCTACGCCCAATTAAAAACGTCTATCACGGTAGAAGTTCCTTTTACTAGGCGTAACCGGACTATATCTACGGTACCCAGTCATAACCAAGCTTGCAAGCTTTGAAATTCCCGGCCAACCTTCACCGAGTGACATGATGCCTGTGTCACTGTGAGGGCTGTGTATTCCAATGGGGATTCGCTATTGCTCAGTAAACTTATAGGTTGTATTTGTGCCAGCATGATATTTTAAATTAATCTTACAAATTTATGACCTATAGTTTTACTGGTGCATGTACATCGGTACACGACTAAACGACGTGCAGGTGCGTCTATACATATGATGATTTTGAACCACCAGGACTTCGAAGAAAAGTTAAGGTAAAGTAATGAAAATATGTCCTTGTAGATTTTGTGTTATTTTTTAAATACCAAGAATACCAAAGTGAAGTAAATCTTGCTTGTGTCCTTTTGATGTTTGAAAGAGTAGTTTCGAGTATACTGAATAAGCCATTTTACTCAACCTGGTGAGAAACCTGTATCTTTCTGATAAATAAACATTTATACCTGCATCCAAAGTATTACTCAATATCCATGAGTAAAACTAATGTTGCTCAACAGTTGGGCAAACAGTGTGCTCAACATCAGTTGAGTCAAAACATGTTACTCAACGATTGAGCAAGAAATCTACTCAAATACTACTCAAAATACTACTCCTTGTGGTTGCTACTCAACCTTGGTTGAGTCAAGTTTACTCAACAAAAGAGCTGTGACTTTTTAACTACCATATGGAGTAAAAAATTACTCAGGTTGAGTAAAAAAAAATTAGAGTGTAATTTCTAGGTTTATACGTTTATTAAAATGTTTTCAAAATGTCATGACGGACTATACACCTCACCTGTTGAAGGGTAACTATATCTTCTAACGCATATATTGGATCAATTATTTCCCATGGTATTAAAATACATAGATCAATTATTAGCAGTCCGATAACGATCCCAAATAATTGCCGATCTTTAATCACCTGAAAAAGACACAATGAATGCTTTAATTATCAGAGGAGATGCAGTTTTGAATTAAAGAGATGATAGATTGCTTTATTAAGCGACGTACTTCGTCAGTATTCTATAGTAGATTTCAAAATAAGTGAGACCTCATTAAAAGTTTTAGGTATGTCCATTCACCGTGAGAGGTAAGAGGAATTATTTTAATGGCCATAGGTAAAAAAGTTTACGGTGCTTATACAATGTATAGTAATGTGGCTAGTAAATAAATGTTTATATAAAATATATTATTTCACATCTAAGATAGGTTGGATGCTTCAATTGAAGTATCAGGATGAAAACACCAGCAGTTATTTCATTGTTATTGAACATAACTTACCTTTGACACTGCAAAATGTCATTCCTTATCACAGCACTGGAGAAATAATGCATTCTTTTTTCAATCCTCACATAACACAACTAAGTTTTTATTTGGCCATCGAAAATAGGCCAACCTTGTATTAGCGCAAAGCGGATTTGATAGCCCGTGGGCACATACGACAAGCAGCGCGTGATTTCGAAAAGGAAAACGAAAACAGAGTATTTTTTTATCTTGGTTTTTGAATTTTTTAAAGAATATCATGATTGTACGGGTGCAAATCACAAAGAAAGGCGGCGAAGTGCTCAGGAATTGGGCCTTACACCGATGCTCCGAAACGGCATTGCTACAGAATTTGGCCACGTCTCTCCATGATGGAAGCAGCGGCAATGTTTTTTTTCCAGGCAATCGAACCCTTTTATCTTCAATGCAGATCTGTTCTCGCTAGGTGCGGGATGAGTATGGGAGACCTGTTTGGCACACCGCTTGATTTTACAGTATCAGATGTGCATACAGGTATGGCAAACTCGTAAAACAAAAACAATATTAAAATATTTTTACTTTTGGAAGTAGTCTGGGCTCTAGTTCAGTCATGTTTACTATGACTGTGTATGTGTGATACTTTGTGTATTGTGATCCCGGATTGTGATTCAAAATGTTGGTACAGACGCAGCAGAGCATGCCACAAAAAATCGCATAGAACATAGCCTTTTTTCTAAAAAAAAAGAGCGTGGCACTTTGCTTTTTTGTCAAAAGGTCCAGAGACAAACTTCTTTTTTTGGCCTGTTTCCAGTAAGCCGATTCTCTACAGTAACTTTGTACCATGTGCATGATATGTTTTGTAATGCCAACAAAAGTCTAATCCCCGGATGGCCGGGGATTGTACCCCATATCAATATTACCCCAACAAAATATGCGCAAGAAGTCTCACTTAATTTGAAATTTACTATAATTTATCTCACAAAAGTGTAAATTCTACACATTGGTTCTACCTTTCTTTTTCGCTTATTATGAATCACAATGCTGTATACTCGCCACATCTTCGTAAACATACCACCAAACGCAAAAGTGAATCCCATAGCTAACATCCAATTGCGAATCTATGCAGAAAAAAGATTAGAAATTGTCTTGTTCAAAGTACAATAACCTTCAAGAGTAAGAGGAATAAGCAAGGTAGAATGTTAAGTTCCAGTAATAATCACGATAATTGGGAAATTGAGTTTGTGTATTTTTGTAAATTATTCGTGCAAAATTATTGCCTTACAGGAAGGCCGTAAAAGTTTGTTATACAAGACCATAATTCCCCAAATTACTTGAGAACGAAGTATACAAAACAATGTTTACGATAAGCGAAATTGTGAACATTTTGTATGAAGCCGTCGGCTAGCAATGCTCTTTTTTTGTTCTCAACTTTGCAAAGGTTTTAAAGAAAATTATTTCCAATTTATTTGAATTGACACAATTATCACCATATATTGATTTTGCATCTATCTAGCCTTACATTGTAATGAACAGTTAAGAACACAATACTCTGGATACTTTATCCCTATATTATCACTGCATCTACAACGATACTTGGATAATTCCTTAAAAAGTTCCATCTTCAATATACAGGCAAAGTTTGAGGTAATTTACTTCGCGCTCATCAGTTTTGCCCGATTTGCCCACTATTAGCCTTACTGACTGTATATCATCTCGTGATGGGCTTTTCGTTGACCGTTCGTTTAGTGGTTCATAACGAAAAGAAATTCTGGTCACCATAATGTAAACAAATCTTTGGTGTATTTAGCTTAAACCATGGCGTGGCAGTGTTACTTTTTCCTCTTTGAGAGTTTTAAATTTGAAAGAAACATGCCCAAAGTTGCCAGTGTTCCAAAGATTACTTTTAAGAAGCGATTTAGTGGTGTTTAAACTTGCGGTAAGTTGAACAAGATTTTTGTGTTATTTGATTTGATTTGAAGACATATGTATATCCTTTGTATAGCATTAACAAATATGGTTCGATACACACACTCGTTTTGTTTGTGGCATATTTTGTATTTAGGGGTGACTTCAAAACTTAACCGTCGGTTGACTTGCGGTTCATGGCGGTGTAACCGTGTTTGTTTGGAATAGAGGTTGTGCCTGTTTTGATCGATCGGCTAGGAACAAAAGAATCGAACAGGTGCCCTATACCGTAATGCAGTCCATTCAATTTAATGTTGCATGCAACCTTGGGAATAATCTTGTTTTGTATACCAATAACATGGTGCAATAACAGCGGTTTCTGATTTGATCCTGTTGAACAAAGTTCAGCATTACGGTTGATGACGACACAGGCACAACCTCTATAATAGAAACCTGTTGGAATCTGGAAGAACCGGACGGAACCGGTAAATAACCGGTGGTTGAGTTATGAAGCCAATCCTAAAAGTGATTACATAGTGTCATAACCATGCAGCAGCAGGGGCAACTATTTGTACAGCTATTAGCAATGGGCGGCTTAAAAACTCAACCGCTGGTTGACTGGCGGTTCATGGTGTAATCGTGTTTAATTGTTTGGAACAATGGAAACCTGATCGAACCTGAAAGAACCGGACGGAACCAGCAAGCAACCGGTGGTTGAGTTATGAAACCAACCCTTACTGCTCATGCAGTTGAACAAATTTCAGGTGTTATCACCATCTAGATGTGCAGAGCCATTGTTAGGGGCGGCTTCAAGACTCACCCGTCGGTTGACTTACGGTTCATGGCGGTGTAACCGTGTTTAATAGACCATTTGCACGATCCCCGAAATGCATCTCATTCGGTGCCCATTTCCATCCGGGAACTTTTACCAGCCTCAAGTCGGCTAAAAACATACGGTTAGGAGCGTAACGAAAATACCAGAAAACTTACCCTATCTGTGACGTTGCACTATTATAGCTGTGTAATCGTCCGTCAGGTGACAAGTAGGGCACAGTTACGATCGAAAATATCACGTTTTGTCGTGAATTTCAACACCAGTGCCTCGATTGTTTTTTTGTTCCATAGATATTCTTCTACATTTTTTTAAGATTAACTTCACGTGAAAAGGTACTTTGTATTGTAATTTTAGGCACTGTTCGGCGACGCGAACGAACAACATTTTTTTTGTAAACATGACCTCTGGTACAAGTTCCCGGATGAAAATGGGCACCGAATGAGATGCATTTCGGGGATCGTGCAAATGGTCTATTGTTTGGAACAATGGAAACCTGATCGAATCTGGAAGAGCCGGGCGGAACCGACAAGCAACCGGCGATTGAGTTTTGAAGCCAACCCTTTATATTTTATCGAGAAGTTCTTACTCTGCAGACAACAGGATAAGCTCTCTGGCTAACCAGCCTTCTGTCTACACCAAGAAGAATGACAAAGATGTAGGCCGTGATAAATCCAGAGGAAATAATGTTATTGATCTTGGGACTTGACAT
>JAMKCH010057569.1:0-12312 GCA_023653785.1 Ophioderma brevispina
TATGCCGGGTTTTCGCTATGGACTGCAATCGGCTCAAATCCTGATTGAGATCTGGATTGTTGGAACAACTTCGCGAATCAAAATGGTACATGAAATTCAATATATGGCGTTGCCGTGATGGCCTCTGGTGTGTGTTTATGACTAAAATGACTAATTGAAATAGCTAATTGTAGTCCAGTTCGCTTTGTTTCTGTTTTAAGGGAAGTGGGATGTCAAACGCGTCTTTCTCATTTTTTGACCAAAAAAGCCGTGTGCGTTCGAGTTTGTATCATGTAAATTTAATACCACCCACTAATGCCCAAGCCGGTATATTTTATAGAACGGAAATAACCATTGTAGGTTTTATGACCTTAAGAAATGTAAGAAGAAAAAAGAGAAAAAGGTACACATCAACAAAAGTGGCGAAAATTACATTTTTCCCACCCTAACCATTATTATTTGCCACGGCAATCTTGTCATTACTGCGCTATTAGCAATCCCGGATGCGGGGGGGGGGGGGTGGGGGTTGTCCGTCAAATAAGCTATCCATTACTTATTTGATGTGTTCAATGTATTAGGGACATAACTTGAGAAAATTCAAAGGTGTTAAATCTCACACAATTCATACTTGGTCACAAAAACGTTGTTTTAACAGTGTTATATTTTCTTTGAGTATGTAAAAGCGGGTTAAAAGAGAGCCAAAATGCACGACGAAAAAAAAAAGGCGGATATTTAGAATATATATCAATTGAATTGGGAAACCATAACTCCCGTTTCATGTGATCATGGGGAAGCAAAAAAAGGGACACTTTTTCTTAAAAAGGTCCATATTTGTAAAAAAAATAAGAAAAAACAATTAAACAATGTTTTCAAGTGTGTTCACAGGGCGCACAACATAAATCACTCCACATTTTGGGGGAATGGTAGGTAGATCCGGTGGTAAAATAACACAAACGTGCGTGAGATATGTTGCAGTCCTTTGGGGACCCGTTTCCAGTGAGGGTGGTATATTATAATAAAAGTGAAAGAGTACAGCTTGCTTGATCACGACAAGCTTATCACAAATCTTTGAAATTCGATTCTGTTAGAAAGTAGGCCCTCGATTTCCGGCCTGGTCGAAAAGTGGCTATGAGGCGTACACGTCGGCTCAAAACAGTGGTGGCGCTGTCCATATGCCATTTTGATTAACATCTTAACTAGCAGTGTATCCAAAAATTGGATTTTTTAAAAAAAAAGTTTCAGTTATTCAGTTATGCTAGATAGCGAAATAGATTCAAAACATCAAATATGGGTCACGCGGGGGGGTGCAAATCAGAGGGCGCAAGGTGTATATTTACGGGTATTCAATGGGAGCTTTTTATTTAGTGGGGTGCGCCCTTCAGGACTGCGCATCACGCTTACGGCGGTCCGGAAAGTGTGTAGTCTGGTTCACAGATACTGCGAAAAGATTATTATATAAATTAAGACTGCGCGAGAGATAAGTGTATAAGTCCTCATAGCGAATGCTTTAGCCCTATAGCCCTGGAGCTAGCACACATTTGTAACACATCTCAAGTACAAAAGTTGAGTGATTAAATATGTGACAGACTGACAGAAAAACCCCTTGAAACGTGATTTTTACGTGCCGCAAGTGGGCCTTAAGGAGAGGGGCCAAAACAAAGTTTGTACAGGGGTCAAATTTGTAAAATTGATCCAATCATTGTTGAAAGAACACCATGTTATGTCGCTTAACCATAAGGATGCAAGAAAAAGGTAAGTTTGTAATATGTACAGCCTCAAGTTTTCAGAGTTATAGGCTAAAAACAGCAAAAATCAAATATAAGGGTCAATTCAGTTGTACAGGGGTCAATTTAAAAGTTGCTCCGATTGGATAAAAAAATGTGCAAATTATGGTGGAGTTCATAGGATTAAAATAAGGAATAGTTTTGATTCTTAAATGCTTAGTTCGATTTTTGAGGCGGGCACAGAAGGTAACGTCCATTGCATTCAATGGGGCTTGATCTTGTTACCCCCTACTTTCTTAAGCAGCCATTTGAGGACACTCAAAACTATTCTTAATTTTTATCTATGAGCTCCACCAATAATTTGCACCATTTTTTATCCAAATCGGAGCAATTTAAAAATTGTGTACCCCTGTACAACTAAAAATGCCCTCCTTTTTATTGATTTTTGATTGTTTTTAGACTATAAACTCTGAAACTTTAGGGTGTTTTGTACTGTACATATTACAAACTATACCTTTTCGCAATCCTTATGGTTAGACACATAAATTGGTGTTGCTTTTCAACATTATTGGATCAATTTACAAATTTGACCCCTGATAAAAATTTGTTTTGGCCCCCCCCTCTCCTAGGCACCACTTGGGCGGGGCACTTAAGAATCACGTTCAGGGGGTTCTGTCATGTCTGTTCAACATTTTAATCATCAAACCTTTTGTACTTGAGATTGTGTTACAATGTGTGCTAGCTCCCTGGGTTACTAGAACTAGAGCTCGCTTTGCAGGTAAAAAAGTATTCAAAATGAGCTGCATCGCGCTGACGTGCTCGTGGTGACGCCATTCCTGGGGGTCCGTTCCCGAAAACTCAGTCGTAAATCTACGTGCCTACTATGTATGCTAGTAAGTAAACCAATTTGTCCAAAGCACTGGGTAACTGGTATGAAAAGGTCTATTATGTAGGACCATACGCATGAGTTAGTACAAGTAGGGTTTACGACAACGAGTTTGGGGACACGGGCCCCTGGGTCATTATTGAGAAGGGATATTCGGGAGGGGTACAGGGCAAGGAGTACTAAGCGAAGGCATGCAAATTAAAACGAAATCTCAAAATCTCCGGGGAAAAAGAGGGGGTTCTATGGACATTTTTGTGCATCAGAGGGTCCGTTTACTAGGCTTATCAGTAGTTCAACTATAATGTCATAAATATTAGAAGTATTAAAAATAACAGATGTCAATCAATCAATCAAATAACAATCAATCAATCAATCAATATTATTTTTGTTCATCACAATTTTTAAATATTATAAAAACATGTATTACAATGAGAATATACATGTGATATTTTAGATAAATGTTTATAAAACATGATGATAATTACAATATGACATGGAATTCCAAATAATTAATACAGTGATACTGTATAGAAAATATGTACTGGTCCACATATTATATATAATGTCATATAATAATGTCATCACTGCTGTACAGTGGTGAACGAGGGGAGGTCACTGCTAAACGAAGGGCGTGGGGTGCAATGACCTCTACGACTTAAGAATTTTGTAAAAACATGTAACAACAAATGGTTTTAAAACAACCTCTAATGCTACAACAAAAATGTCTGTTCGTGACTTTTGTAAAGTGAAACTGTATTGTATTCATTTTTTGGAGATTCATTCAAGGTAAATCTTGTAATGTGGTGTTATGCATAGGTCTGAGGTAAAACCTAAAATATGGCCCGGCACAATACGTTTTTCTTTCCCCTGGCCGAGGATACATTTTGAGCTATAAATCATACATTTAAATGATCAGAATTATCGATTTTTTTTGAAATTTATTTATTTTTTAAAATATTACAAATTTAGAGGATGAGCCCTCAAAAGTACCAACATGATTAACGCTCTACTAGGGGAAATCACTCGAAACTGACCAGGACAACTTGGGACAATCAAAGTTTAATCAAGGGTTACCACCTTCTCGAACTGACTGGTGACAATACAGGACAGGTATGACTCTCTGTACATTGGTACCGACGCTTAGACATCCCCTCAAAAGGACGAGATTTTCTTCCTTCTGGCTCGGTTCAAATTTGCCCAAGTCCATCTAGTTTTAATAAAATCATAGTTTCTTATACAAAATTAAATTCAGAATTTATAGTAAGAGATTTAATCCTAGTAGTGACCATAACCGGGTTTGAACCAGGACCTCCTGCACCCAAAAGGCAAATATCTTAAACCAAATGGCATGCTCTCCCTTTTTTGAGTTAGCTCAGGGCTGCTTGCTCACCAATCCACACCACTTAATATAGATCTAGTCCTGGCACCCTCTGGCCAAAATATTTGGAATAAAGGTAAAAAAAACAGATGCTGCTAAGTTGAAATGGGAAAAATAGTCAAAACTGGAACTTCGAACCATATTTTGTGTTAGAAATTTATTTTAAGATATAAAACAGCAAATATCAATGTCAAAGTCCTTTTGCAAGTCTTTTCTGCACTGTCTGAGTAATTACATTACTTATTTTACCCCACTCTCATAGGAATATTTTGTCTAGAAGCCGAAGCCATAGTTTCAGAGGTGATCAGAACTCATCGCGTTGTCTTCATTTCAAATCACGCTTCAGTGTCTCAAAAAAAATGTCCACGGTATGGATTCTTCTCGAATGAATGGATAGGTTTCTAGTTGTTAAAGGAATGCAATAATTTTAAGGTTACTGTGTTTTACTCTTTCGCTTATGAGAAATTGTCGTTCGAATTCGGCCCATTTTGGCCACCAAACATTTGCAATTTATTTTGGTGGTGTGCACCCACCAACGTATTCGGGCGCACACACACTAAATCACTCCACTTTGGGGGCATGGGTAGGTAGTTTTCCCGGTAAAATAACAAAACGGGTCCGTGGCGTGAGATATTTTTGGCCAGTCCTCTTGGGGACCCGGGTTCCAGGAGGGGTAATATTATAATAAAAGTGAAAGAGACACTTTGATCATCGACGAGATTATCACAAATCTTGGAAATTCGATTCTGTGTATAGAAACTAGGCCCTCGATTTCCGGCCCTGGTCGAAAGTGGCTAGGAGGCGTACACGTCGGCCTCAAAAAAAAAACAGTGGGTGGGGCGCTGTTCATAATGCCTTTATTTGTTCCTTAAAATCTAACTAGAATTGTAATCAAAAATGGAATTTTTTTGAAAGTTTCAGTTGTGGTCTATAGCGAATGAGATTCAAAACATTCAACATATTGTCACGGGGGGTGCAAATCAGAGGGCGCAATGTTGTATATTTACGCGTATTTCAATAGAGCCGTTTATTTTATGTGTGCGCCTTTGAATCGCTATTCGGAACTGTCAATTTTCACTATTATATTGCAATATTTTCGGAGTCTGAAAAGACCCCATATTTCTTTTAAATTTTGTAAGATTTTACATTAAAGACAATCCCTGTAATTTTTGACCAAATCGCTTTAAAAAATAATTGTTTAACGCTTTAACAAAAGAAATCGTTCGGAAGGAAAAATAAAAACAAGGTGCTCATGGAAAATGGGCGATTTATGCCGTGTTTTCCGCTATGGACTGCAATTCGGGGCCTCAAATCCCTGATTGAGATTACGGATTGTTGACACCTTTCGCGAAATCAAACTGTACATTGAAATTCAATATAATAATGGCGTGGTGTGTGTTTTTTTTTTTTTTTAATAATTGAATTGCTAATTATCTAGTCCAGTTCGCTTTGTTTCTCGTTTTAAGTGAATGGGATGTCAAAAAAAAACAAACCCGCGTTTCCCTTCATTTTTATGACAAAAAGCCTTGCGTCCGAGTTTTAATCATGTAATTTAATACAACCACACTAATCCCAATGCGTATTTTATTTTTATAGAAAGAATAACATTGTAGTTTTATTGACCTATATGAAAAGTTTACAAGAAGAAAAAGTAGAAAAAAGTAACACATCCAAGAATGCGAAATTACTATTTTTCCAACCCCACCCCCTACCCCTATTATTTGCACGGCAATAAATCTTGTCATAAAACATGCGCTATATAGTCATCCCGAGCGGGGGGGGGGGGGTGTCCGGCAAATATACAATCCATCTTATTTGATGGTGTTCAATGATTATTTACATCAAAAAAACGTTGAAAGACATTCAAAAGGTGTTTAAATCTCACAAATCAACTTGGTTCACAAAACGGTTTTAAAACGTTGTATTTCTTTGAGTAACCGCGGTAAAAGAGAACCAAAATGCAACGAAAATGGATATTTTAGAATATCTATCAATTGGACACTTGGAAACCATAACTCCCCGTTCATGGTGTCCATGGGGAAGCAAAAAATGACAACTTTTCTAAAAAGGTCCATATTTGGGGTTTTTTTTTAAAAAATTAAGAAAAAAATTCATAAACAAAATGTTTTTCAAGTGTTGTTCAACAAAGCAGGCGCCCAACACTGAATAAATCACTCCACATTTTGGGGGAATGGTAGGTAGTTATTTTTTCCTGTAAATAGAACAAAACGTGCTTGATTAAATTTTGCAGTCCTTTGGGGACCGGTTTTCCAGTGAGGGTGGTATATTAGTATAAAGTGAAAGAGTACAGCTTGATCATCGAACGAGATTATCACAAATTTTGAAATTCGATTCTGTGTAGAACTAGGAGGCGGCCCTCGATTTCCAGCCCTGGTCGAAAGTGGCTATGAGGCGTCCACGGCGGCTCAAACCGTGGTTGCGCTGTCCATAATGCCTTTTTCCTTAAATCTTAACTAGAATTGGTTATCAAAAATTGGATTTTTTAAAAAGAAAGTTTCAGTTAAATGCGCTCGATAGCGAAATGATTCAAAACATTCAAAATATTGGCCACGGGGGGTGCAAATCAGAGGGCGCAATGTGGTATATTTTACGTGGTATTCAATGGAGCGTTTATTTAGTGTGTGCGGGCCCTTCATGGACTGCGCATCCTGCTTACGGCGGTCCGGAAGTTGTGTATAGTCCTGTTCACGACTGTCGAAAGTATTATCTAAATTAATTACTTGCGCGAAGATTAAACGTTATCAGTCCGTCGCATGCGAATGCTAGCCCTATAGCCCGGAGCTAGCACACATTTGTAACACATCTCAAGTACAAACTTAATGGTTTGAGTGATTAAATCATGTTTGACAGACTGACAGAACCCCTGAAACGTGATTCTTAATGCCTCAAGTGGCCTTAAGGAGAGGGGGCCAAAACAAAGTTTGTACAGGGGGTCAAATTTGTAAATTGATCAATCATGTTGAAAAAGCACACCATGTTTGTGTGTCTAACCATAAGGATTCCGAAAAGGTATAGTGTGTAATATGTACAAGCCTAAGAGTTTCCAGATTATAGGCTAAAAACGCAAAAATCAATACTAAGGGTCATTTCAGTTGTACAGGGGTCCATTTTTAAAGTTGTCCGTTTGGATAAAAAATGGTGGCAAAATTATTGGGTGAGTTTCATAGTAGACAATAAGGCATAGTTTGACTGTTCACCATCTTATTTTTTCTGCGATGTATGTTGGGTGTGCAACAGAAGGTCAACGTCCAATTCATTCAATGGGGCTTGATCTTGTTACCCCCCACTTTCTTAAGCAAGCTTTTGAGACACCAAAACTATTCCGAATTTTTCCTATGAGCCCCACCAATATTTGCACCATTTTTTATCCAAATCGAGCAATTTTAAAATTTGACCCCTGTACAACTAAATTGACCCTTTTTAATTGTTTTTTGATGTTTTTAGGCCTATAACTCTGAAACTTTAGGGTGAACATATTACAAACTTACCTTTTCTGAATCCTTATGGTTGACACATAACATGGTGTGCCTTTCACATTATTGGAGTCAATTTACAAATTTGACCCCTGTACAAACTTTGTTTTTGGCCCCCTCACTCCTTAAGGGCACCACTTTCGTCACTAAGAAGCACGGTTTTCAGTGTTTCTGGTACCAGTCCCTTTTCAACATATTTAATCACTCAACCTTTTGTACTTGAGACTTGAGATGTGTTACAATGTGTGCTAGCTCCTGGTTTAACTAGAACTAGAGCTCGCTTATTTTTTCAGGTAAAAGTATCAACTGAGCGTGCATCGCGCTGACGGTCTCGCTGGGTGAATCTTCCTGGGTTCCGTTCCGTTTCCCGAAACTTCAGTCGTAAATCTACGTGCATACTATGGCATCCTAGTAAAAACCAATTTTGTCCAAAGCACTGGTGTAACTGGTATGAAAAGGTCTAATATGTAGGACATATTAACGCATGAGGTTTAGTATACACGTAGGGTTACGACCGAGTTTTGGGGAACGGGCCCCTGGTCATATGGAAGGGGGATATTCGGGAGGTAACAGGCGTACGAAGCGAATCATGCAAATAAAATCAATCTAAATAGTCTTCCGGAAAACGAAGGGGTCTAATTTGACATTTTTTTTTTTGCATCAGAGGGTCCGATACTAGGTTTTAATTATTTTTTGAATATGTAATCGTAATTGGGTCATGCAATTGGGATTGAAACATTTGAAATAATGTTTGATAGGTATGATCACCATTTTTAAAAGTAAAATATGTGGTGAGGGTTAGTTTTTGTCCTGAATTAAGCAATAAAGGGTGCATGCAGAGTTTGTATATCAGCTGTCCGGGTGGGTGCGGGAGGGGGTATAACCCTTCGCAAATATTTGCTTTCCACAACACAGTTTCTCCCCATCCATTTGATAGAAAACAATATGATAATTTACTAGGTGGTTCATTTAAATTATAGGTATTATTAGCATGGTAAAAAAGATCGCCTCAGCCAGCGCAACCTGAGCTGCTTTCCAGTTAACCCGCCTAGGCGCTCAGTCAGGTCTCATTGACGTGCTGTGAAGTCCCAAGCCTACTTGGCCCTCCCACAGAATATCTTTCTCCCATTCTCTGTAGGCTTAATGAATGATGCCCTTGTCCTCCCTGCTCATGTGATCCAACCATGACTTGCAGAGTTTCAAATGGGATGTTAAGTCTCTATCATCTTGGCGCATCCGTCAGCGTTACTATTAGATCATTATTTTAATGCCTAGATTAGCTTTGACATAATAAAAAAGTAAAATAGTTGATGGGTTTTAAGTTTTGTTTGAATTAAAATAACGTATTCATGAGAGATCGTCTATCAAGCTTTGGGCAATGTTCGCTTTCCAAAAAAACATTTCTTCCCATGTGCATTGATGGTCACATTTTTAAAATATTGCTTATCTGATTTTAAAAAAAGTACCATATCGTGTTTGATGGGTCAGTTTTGTTTGAAAATCAGCCATAAAGTGTTCACGCAGAGTTCGTAATAGCAAGCTGTCCGGGTGGGTGCGGGAGGGGGTGGCCCCCCTCCGCGCGGAACCCTTGCAATATTTTACGTTCCAAACAAACATTTTCCCCATAGCCTTTGAAATAGAACAACTTAATTTATAAGTGGTTCGCACTTAAAATTATAAGATGATTTAGCATTTTTTAAAAAGTAAAATATAGTTGATGGGTTAAGTTTTTTGTTTGAATCAAGCAATAAAGTGTTCATGCAGAATTTGTAGATCAATCCTGGTCCGGGAGTGGGGTGACGGGAGGGTGGATACCTCCCCCCCCCCTCACGCGCAAAGCGCAGACTCTTGCATATATTCCGCTTGCCCAAAACACATTTTTCCCTCCTCCCCCCCCATGCAAATTTGATAGGAACAACTTGATAAGTGGTTCTGGTTCACTCTACATGATACATGCTTTTTTAATTTTAATTCTTATATAGGTAGAGAATCACAGCATTTAAAAAAGTCCAAATATATCGTTGATGGGTTAAGTTTTTGTTTGAATTAAGCCTAAAAATGTTTCTTCGGAGTTCGTATATCAAGCTGACTGCGCGAAGCGCGGAACCGTTGCAATATTTGCTTTCCAAAAACACTTTCCCCATGCAATTTTGATAGAAACAACTTAATAAGTGGTTCACTTACATGTGTATATATTATTTTTGCTTTTTAATAAATTTAAATGCTTATATAGGTTATGATCAGCATTTAAAACAAAAATCTATAGTTTTGATGGGTTAGTTTTTTGTTGAATTAAGCCATATTCGGGTTCGTCGAGAGTCGTATATCAAGCTTTTCCAAAACATCCTTTTTCCCCATGCAAATTTGATAGAAAACAATTTTATATAATGCTACAAGTAAATATATTGATGGGTTAAATTTGTTATGCAAGTGTTAATAGATAGTAACGTAAATTAAGCTGCCTCGCGGCAAAGTGCCGGACCCTTGCAATGTTGACTTTTTAGGGGGGTTTTCCAAAACACATTTTCTCTCAATGCAAATTTGATCGAACAATATTATTTTATAATGCATGAACCAACTGCTTTGCAAAGAAAATTATTTTAAAACCGCGCGTCGCGCGGAAAAAAAATTGCAAATTTATGTTTATAGAAGTATTTTTCAACGTAATGTCACAGTGGGCATTTTTTTTTGTTTTTTCCTTTTTCCACAGGACAACCTTTTTTTAACACCCTTTGTATAATACTGTCGGGTAAAGTTTTTTTTTAATTGAAAGTGGGTAAGTTTTTTTTTTGGGTCATATTGTGGGTGAAGTTTTTTTTTAAAACCTCCCAAATGGTGCGTCCCCTCGAACTGTATTACTCTATGGAAACATAAACTCAGGTAACTATCAGCTAAAGGGACCAACCAACATTGGTGAATCTCTCTGAGTTCCGCCACCACGAATTCTTTAAAAAAACCGAGTCTTTGACAAAAGATTATTTTTTCTTAACAATTTAGCAGTGGCGAACACAATTTTTGCCACCTAGATATCAGTTGTAGTCATTGCCATCAAGTTAGAGAAGAAGCCACCCACCGCATGGAAATCAGATATTGCCAACTTTTTGATGAAAAAAGTTGAATCTTCCCCTATGATACAATGTGTCTATGTTTTGTGTCCAATTTTGGTATCAATTGAAAGAGGAGGACCATAGCTTATCTTTTGTATCAAAATCAAGTGTCTGTGTTATTCCTGCATCATTACTATGCATGTTCAGTGGGCGTAAATTTTTTCTTTTGGACATTGGGGGGGGTGGTGTTTGCTATGAATTAATAATGAACAGGGTTTTGCTGATAGCATCCATTACTAGTACTTTTACACGCGCCGCGCGCTTAAAAAATACCATATAGAACCTAAAATCGTTAAGGGGGAATATGGGGTTGGAGGGGCGAAAAATGAATATTTAAAATTTAAATTAAGGAAAAAATTACCTTTCTTTTGCTTTTTGTTTGACAACAATCGGAGCTTCCGTTCAAAAGTTATGGTCGAAAATGTCGCCTCGCGACTTGAAATTCCTCGTGTTATTTCTTATGTATTTTATTGTTTCCTCAAGCTGCGATATTTAATTTTTTAAGCTTTAAACATTTATATCTCAAAAAGTAAATAAGCTTTTGACCTCTAATTTTCACAATTATTAATGAAAATTCAAGTGCTTGTTTTGTAATTGGTAATACTTTCAAAATAGCATTTCTAAAATATAATTAAATATAAAAAACAGTGTTTCTAGACAAAATTGTCGATAACTCAAAAGTAAATTTTTACGATATGTCTTCGCTGCGCGCAGGATTTCTACAAAACGATTAATTGTAGAATATTAGGATAAAAAGTAAATTAAAGCATATCAATAGGACTACTTACTGAACTAGAATAATTCCACTAGCCCCATTAAAACTTGATTTAAGGGGCCTTAATAGATTTTCGTATCATACCACAATTATAGTTCTAGGAATTGTTCTCATGAAAAGTATATTTGTATCATTACAAAATAAAAGAACCTTTAAATATTATGTCCAAAAACAAAACAAAACAAAAAAATAAAACTCAACCGGCGCGATTTTCGAAATATACATTTTATTGTCTAGGTCTTGCTCTTTCATTTAATACCTAGCTTGTAAAAAAGCGTGCAAAAATGGCTGAGATCGAGTGCCCGAAAGACGCAAACCCCCCGAACCAAAAGTTGCAGTTTTTGGATTTTTCAATGGTCACTGTGTGGTACAACGCAATACGTGTGTATTGATTTTACACAAAGAGGTTTTCCGACTGAATGAGCGAGAAAGCCTACTTGCAATATTGATTGTGGTCTGCGTGTTCGTGTCCCAGTACACTGCAATGCCCATTGAAAAATCCAAAAACTGCAAGTTTTGGTTTTGGGGTTTTGCATTTTTCGGGCGTTCTATCTCAGCTATTTCCTCACGCTTTTTTACAAGCTAGGTATTAAATGAAAGAGCAAGACCTAGACAATAAAATGTATATTTCGAAAACTTTCAAAATGACAGGACTTTGGCACAGTACTGATCGAAAAACATGCCGAGATACTTTTTGTGCCAGGTGTACATATTTACTAGACGTAGATTGTAAGATGTCTTGACTGTCTAAGCCTGCGTTTGTCAATTCCAAATCGCGCCGGTTGAGTTTTATTTTTTTGTTTGTTTTGTTTTTAGACATAATATTTAAAGGTTCTTTTATTTTGTAATGATACAAATATACTTTTCATGAGAACAATTCCTAGAACTATAATTGTGGTATGATACGAAAATCTATTGAAAATGCAATACAGTTTAAGACAGCATCCTATATAAAAATGAGTAATTGTA
>JAMKCH010057570.1:0-15828 GCA_023653785.1 Ophioderma brevispina
CATTTAACACCATATAATGGCGTTTTCATAGCCACTATATGGGGTGAAATGGCCCAGTTTTGTAGTGTTTTTCTATTTTTGTTTATGTCAAATGTATAGAGCGGTCACATTCACCACTTAAATTATTCCTTATTGAGGGCGCCTTTCAAAATGGCCGCCAAATGCTATTTAACACCTTATAATGATGTTTTAATAGCCATAAAATGTGGTAAAATGGTCCAGTTTTTCAGTGTTTTCCTATATTTGTTGATGTCATATGTATAGAGTGGTCACCTTCCTTACTTAAATGTATTCGTAATGGAGGTCGCTTTTCAAAATGGCTGCCAATGTCAAATTAGCACCTCATAATGATGTTTTAATAGCCAAAAAAGGGTGAAATGGCCCAGTTTTGTAGTGTTTTTCTATTTTTGTTTATGTCAAATGTATAGAGCGGTCACATTCACCACTTAAATGTATTCCTAATGGGGAACGCTTTTCAAAATGGCCGCCAAATGCTATTTAACACCTTATAATGATGTTTTAATAGCCAAAAATTATTTCACCCCATTTTTTCAGTGTTTTGCTCTATATCTGTGAATGTCAAAAGTATGGAGCGGTCACATTCACCACTTAAATGTATTCCTAATGGGGAACGCTTTTCAAAATGGCCGCCAAAATGCCATTTAACACCATATAATGTTTTAATAGCCAAAAAAGGGTGAAATGGCCCAGTTTTTCCCTATTTGTTGATTTTTCCCCATCTGTTATTCAGTACTAAACATAATTGCGGGTTCATTTTCTCTTTTTCTTATAGTTATTTTTATTGATATTAATGATTTTCTAGTTATGTTTCAGTTTAATGGATTTGATGATTTGATTTATCCAGTACAATGCTGTTATTGGTGATATTAAAATCCAATTGCTGATATAGGGTCGTGCGCTTAGCCAGCTGCCACTTCGACGATGCAATATGATTGTGACGATTTCCTGTTGGCAGCATAATAATAATTGACAATCGTCGAAGGTGGAGAGAAGATTTCCACAAGACATATAGTGGACATGATGCCCAATGTCTGAAAGCTGAAGACAAAATTCTGCAGCACATTTGGGGATTTCACAGACACTGCTTTGGATTATGTGTGGCAGTGGCGGCTCCAGAATCGGAAAAGCAGGGGCAAAAAGCAGAGTTAAATAATGCGTGTTATCAACCAACACATTGAACTGGTTCCTCTTTATGCATGTATTGTAGCTAGGAATTCCGTATACCTGGCCACTTGATACAACATAAATACTACTTCAATAAAAAAGTTCTGCATGAATAAGTCTGTTTCCAATAACTCTCAGTATATAACTCTTCCTTTCGCCCTGCTTTACCAATTCTGGAGCCGCCCGTGATGTGTGGAAGTCTGTGTCAGCTGCAAACAGGCTTGATATAGTCTTTGATTCTTACCATGACAAATCTGGGAAGGACTCTGAGCAAAAACAACGTCAAGTCATGCTACCAATTAAATTTAATTAACAACAATCATTCGGGATTTACCCCTTCCTGTCGAGATATGGGTTGAAATGGTCTAGTTTTGTAGAGTTTCCCTATTTGTTGAGGTAAAGTACATAGAAGGGTCAGACTCACCAATAGAGTCGAGATTGACATGTTCTGAGCATCAAATAGTAACAAGGAGAAATTCCAGACACTTCTCCATGAGTAATCTGCCAAAAAAAGCTCAACTTCAACTACAATAGAAATACTCAAGTTTCATTTCAGGAGGAAGATGATACCGTGCTGATCTTTCTTTGGTGTTCCAGTAATGAGGTCCCGCCGAGCTATTTATAAAAGCGGCTGATTGTTGTATCATTCCTCATCATGTGTGCAGCAGTCAATGCCACTCACAAAACTGATCATAGTGCTTCGTGTTTTTCATTTACTGATGCATTTGTTTGCATATTACTATACTATGATTGCATTTCCATGGATTACATTTGAATGGCACACGATGTAGCAGAAGGTGGAAATGATAATGGAATGCCTTACCATCTGACAAGTTTTGATCATTTTGATACAAAATGTACGGCTCCTCATGTGTAACCATTATTTTATTTTCCTCCTTTGTTTGTGTTTATGAACCAAAACTACAAAACTGGCCTTTGAAAGTTGGTGTACCTGGGATGAGTTGCTACTGCAGATGATTAATGAATTACGTTTTTTAATTAAGTCTCGTAGATTTGTTTAAAAATCTGTTAATTTGCGGTCATCTCAAAAAAGCACAATCTATAAGGGGTACTGTGTATTGGCCGCCGTTTATGAAATCTGACCCTTTTCTACACTTACCTCAACAAAGGGGGAAACTCTCAAAAACTAGACCATTTCAAGAAAGGCGTTGTAATCAATATGATTGATTGTTGTTAATTAATTAATTGGTAGCATTGCTTCCACATCATGATCCAAAGCTGTGTCTGAGAAAATCTTCAAATGTGCTGCCGAATTTTGTCTTAAGCTTTCAGACATTGGCCATAATGTCCACTATGTAGGTAAGTGGAATTCTTTTCTCCTCCTCAGGAAGCTCACAGCCACGATGCCAATTATTCATTAGATGCCATCAGGAAATCGCCACAATCATGGCGCTTCATTCAAGGTTCAGGCTGGCTAAGCGACAAACAGCATAGTATTTGAAAAAATACATTGTTTTTTAAATTTTAGATATTTTATATCATCTCAAAATTAACTCTAAGAAAAGAGAAAATGAAACTGCAACTTTGTTAGAACTGATTAAAGTAACTCAACAAATACGGGAGAGAAAACAATCAACAACTAGGGAAACACTGAAAAAACTGGGCCATTTCACCCCTTTATGATATTAAAAATTCATCACCAAGGTGATAAAACGAATTGGGCGGCCATTTTTAAAAACGAACCTCCATTAGGAATTCCTTTAAATGGTGAATGTGACCGCTCTATACATTTGACATCAATAAATATCAAAAACACTGACAACTTCATTAATGAGGTGTTAATTATATTTGGCCGCGCCATTTTGAAAGCGCCTTCTTCAGGAATACATTCAAGTATGAATGTAACTCGCTCTTTACATTTGCCATCAACAAATCAGGAAAACCTGAAAACCTGACCATTTAACCCATTTTAATGGCATTAAACGTCATTATAAGGTTGTTAATAGGCATTTGCGGCCATTTTTGAAAAGCGGCCCTCCATTAGGAATACAGATAAGTAGTGAAATTCGACGCTCTATACATTCGATATCACAATCACATACAACGGAAACACTACAAAACTGGACCCTTTCACCCCATAAAGTGTGCTGATGAAAACATCATCATTATAATGGTGTTAAATGGGCATTTTGGCTGGGCCATTTTGAAAACGTCCTCTCAGGCGAAAAAAGTGCCGGGTAGTAAAAGTCTTCCCCTATCCTTTTTTGGTATGTGATGGTCTAGTCCATGGCTTGAAGAGTAAACTTAGCACATCTCATGCAACACGGGGAACCCACCCATCCACAGACACAATAGATTCGCAAAAAGAGAACTTACATCACTCTAGATGGAGAAAAATATGTCACAATGACCCAAAAACCGAAGTACTTTGGTGTCACAATGGACCGCAGCCTTAGTTTCAATCAACACACCAAAAAAGGCAGTTCCTGCCAAGACGCAGTCTCGGGTCAACCTCCTCAGAAGGCTCGCAGGAACTGGGACGGGTGCATCTGTTTGCACTTACATACATTAAGCTGTTGCCTTGGCATACTCCACTGCTGATTACGTGCACCAGTATTGAGTCAAGTGGTACATTCACCACAAATTGATGCTGGTCTGAATATGAATGAGAACTTGTTAGTGGTTACTTTGGCGACGCCTGTAGAATATCTTCCCTTCTGTCTGGCATAGCTCCTCACCTTAGGAGGAACCTTCAAGACGATGAAGCTCGCCAAGAAAATGTGATAAACCTGGTAGAAACTAAACCCCCCCCCCACCAACACCCATTGAAGATCAGAGAATTCCACGGCACCACTTGCTCCCAATCCATGACACTGCAGTCACACTATCCCTATCGAAGCATCCAATTGAGCAATCACAGATGGTATGAGCAATGTTCATATTCTACTTTGTGAACCTAAAGCAGTTTGTGGACCGTCCATCTAGCAAGCCCAAATGCTGTGACCTTTATAGGAAGCATGTCCAACCTCAACAGACTAAAACATAACGGCGTTGGTCGTACAAGAACTTCCTTCACAATCGGAGGTAGACCTTTCACACACTGCGATTGTTGAATCCCACAAACATGTAGCCACATCATATATTGACTGTGAGGTCTACAGTCCCCCAGAAGGAATTCCAGGCCTGATCAACCTGGATGATGAAACTTATCAGCTGGTTAAATACTGGAATCTTCCAAAGTATTTTGGACTTGCCCGCACGAACGAACCACATTGCAATGAAGTCGTTCAGCAACGAAATCAGTGTCCGAAGAAAATCAGGCTGTTTAGTCACTGCCATTCTTGATTCGAAGACTGTAGCTCGGCCCAACTTAACAGATGTTAATGATCTTTGCAGCAATTAAAGATAATTAATAAGCTTCTCGCGATACCAAAAATACGAAATGGCGGACACATCAGGGTCAATTTTGTTTTTTAAGTAACCCTGTAGAAGCTTCGGGAAGAAGTTTGAAGATGTTTTCGATAGTTTGAAGGTGCTGATAAATCCGAATTTGTGGGTCCAGACCTCTGGGAAATTTGGGGAACTTTGGTAAAATAAGGGGTGTAAATGAGTACAGGGTTGAATTTGTAATCAAGTCAAATGTGTTTAAATGTACATCATGTATCTGTCTCATTATAAGGATTAAAAGGTATAGTTTGGTCTAGTTCTGGACCTTAGTTAAATAGGTACAGCCATATTAAGGTTCCAAGGTCATCCTGGGGCAAACGTTACCCAGTGCTCCATTTTTGTTGAAATTGGTGTCAACTGTTCGTCTTGCCTTATTTTACAAGGTTTGGCATTTGGTTTCGTAATTAGTGGGTAAAATGTAACAAGGGTCTACAGTGGTCTATAAGGGTCACCAAAACTTGACCTCAAATTATACAGAGCTGTTACCCAAAGAATTGAAATTAATTTTCTGCTTCTGTATGATCAAGTCAATAAATTGACACCGGTTTCAACAAAGTCTGAGCATTGGATTTTTTTTGCCCCAGAATGACCTTGAACCTTACAAGGGCTGTAGCCGTGTAACTAAAGGTCGGAACCTATACAAACTATACATTTTTTAATCTTCATAATGAGACAAATACATTGGTGTACATTTAACGACAATTTGACTTGATTTCAAATTTACCCCTGTACTAAATTTACCCCCTTATTTTACAAAGTTCCCCACATTCCCCAGAGGTTGGACCCAAAGATTCTGATTCAGCACCATTCAAACTATGGATAAAAATTTTCAAACCTTCTTCCCCAAACTTCTACAATGGGATTTCATTTATACTCTTACTACCTAGCAGGTTCCTGTAGGCCCAATTCCGCAGAATACTTGTGGATCCACATGTAGTAGAGCAAAAAAATAATGGGGGTGTATTAGTAGGGTGAGTAAAAGAGATGGTTGATTTGAAAAAGAAGATGCCCTGATTATACTTTTTGTACATCTTTAATATAATACACTTAAACAACTAAAAACACTTAAAAATTATAATTAAATGATTAAATAATAAGTGAGGTGAATGGTTGTTGAGAACTAATATGATGTTATTAATTAACAACATCCTTGCTGAGACTTCCAACAGGTGTCAATGCAGTAGTTGTACCCGATGATCTCTGTCGATCGGACCTCCCTATGGTGATTAACTTTGCTCTGTAATCTGCTATTACAGTCGCAAACGTGTACAGGAATGGATCAAGAAGAATTGATTGGGAGAATATGAAAACACACTGACCAAATGACATAATCAAAGGTATAAGACTACTCCTGATTGAGACAGTATCCATCACAATGACCGGAAACAAACAAAGAGAAAATCAGTGCCCACGATAAGCCGCCCTCTTCATCGCCATTTTGATATCTTCCTTGTAACTTTTCTTTCGTTGGACAGTTTGAGCCGATTTTTTGACAGCCGTAAATATCATCAGATAACACACCAAAATAGCTAAGAAACACACAAGATTAATACTAGAAAATATCGATTGAAAAATACCTGCTGGCTTTGACTTTCCGGCGATAGGAACTGCGAGAAAGTGTTATCACCAAACTGGTTACCAAAAATGTCTATTTGCACTTGGGAACTTGTAGGTCGAGTGAGTGATGCAGCGGTAGGTAATCCTATGCAAATATCCGAAAGATCATAGAAGTCCGATTCCGGCCCTGCAAGCAGAGTTGGAGCCACTGCCAAACCGATAGAAAATAGCCAAATAAGACCGAGAGAGACTTGAGATGAAGTGGGTATTACAATGCTTGTCGCTGAGGAAAGGAAACACGAGACTCAGACATTCTATCGACTTATGAGGGTGATGAAAAGACATATTGCCTCACTTGACAAGAGAGCCAAGAAAGAAGAAACTGGCTATTTGCCACAACTACACCAGAATCGCCATTCTTCAGGATTCGTGAAATACGTGTTCGCCGTAATACACATCGCAGATGCAATGATCAACATGTATACGCCCATTAAACAATCAGACACACCCAGATTTGCAATAAATAACCGTTGTTGATGGCACAGTTCGCGGAATCACGCATTTTCTCTTTTGTACGCATTGCCCATACTACAATAAATTGCATAATTACTGCACTTCCGCCAAGAATCCACATGGAAAACTTCGCAAGACTGGATTCTGCATCAGGGGGGGGACTGCCCACATGTGAAAAGAGGCGGTTGCGGTTCTAACGTTGTGCAATCTACTAGATTGCTATCGAACATAGCAGCATATTTGGTTGTCATCCACAAACTGAAATAAAATAGTATTGAAATTAGTTAGGCATTTTCCATAATGAAACAAACTTTGTTTTTTAACTTTTATCACACAATGAGATTTGAATAGTTTTCGTTGGCCCTCCATACTTCCTGCACCTAAAGGGTCAACATTTAGGCAAACTATCACATTTTCTTCATCAGGGAGACTAAAAAATACAAAAGTCAATGATTTAGCTCAGTTGACGCCGTTAAAAATCCTAAATAAGTACCAAAATACCACGGTACGGTTGTCATAATAAAGTCCGTTATCACAAAACTGTCAGATTGCCACAGCAGACACAGTGGGTGCGATCAGGACCGAAACGTGACTAAAATTTTGCACCAAAAGCCAGCGGTGTGCTTTGCCAGCCTCATTCATTATTAGCAATTCACCACAAAGTTGTCGAGAAAGAACTTACAGTCAATACGGAATGCAAACCCACAAACCAATTTGGGTGCTTTGATGCTTTGATGTGGTTCGGTCAAGGGTGTTCCCATGACCTACAGTACGACCTCGTTCCCTCGTTCGTTATTAATACAAAAAAAAATATCGAAACTCAACCCGTTCCATTGGGAAGTTCATTCTTCAACTCCAACGTTTTGGAATAAAAAATATATCCCTTGAACAACATAAGAAATTCAAATTTTGTCCGCGTCAAGATTTCGCTTATTACGTGTTAAAGCCAAAAGGCGACGTCTGAAAATTGGGGATTTCTTGGCCGCCATTCCCTGCCATAAAGGTAGAAATAGCGTAGTTTCAATGCGGTTTTCGGCTATTAATGATGGCAATGACTATTTCTTATATACACAATACAGTTTAATAGAGCCTAAAACGCTGAATAGAGAATTCATAATATTTTTTGTGTAACACCACCTACCCGACAAATCTACTTTGATGGTGCAACCTAACTTAACATTTTTTCGCTGATATGACCTCAAAGCATGAAGGCCGCATTTATTTAATCCTTCAACTTACAGCGTTTCAAGTTTTTTCTCAGATCCGCGACACCTTTCGGGGTGTCATAGCTCAGCTCGGAGACCCCTCACTTCGTACCGCGAACAGTTGAGCACACAATGATGAAAAGAGAGAGAGAGAGAAGAGAGAGAGACCAATTAGACAAACTATACTGAAGCCCTAGCGCAAAAAGTACGCTTCATCCCCCCTTTTCGTTTTGTACACACATATGTCTGCTGTTATCCCATAGTGTAAACTCTCTGTGAAAAGTCGCTCCTTAGGGTCTAGTAACCTAGTCACTGCGGGTACAGAGGGCACAATTATGAGTTGTGTGTTTAAAAAAAAAAATAATGTTACACACTTTAGGAGGCGGTCTATTTTTGCAATAACACCAAATTTGAGGGCACAAAGTCCGTAAGTCCACACACAAGCACAGTGATATACATAGCACGTGCAACTCATGTGATTATTTAATGAGTTAAGACAGATTACAGGGTGTCAAGAATAAAAATACGGTAATTTTGAAACATTTGTATAACAAAGTTACTGTTTGTTTGTTGTTTTGCTACTTTTAAGGAATCCTATAAAACTTTACTTTTAATAATGAAACAGTTCATTACTCGATTTGAGCGCAAAAGTAATAAGGTCCAAAAACGATGTTTTACATGATTTATCAGTAATCATTTGCCCGCATCACACTTCCTGGGTTATATTCATCCATGTAAGGAGGGTTAGAGATTGTTAAGTACATTATTAGGCATTAGAGAAATGCTGTGATATTTTTTAGGCCCTCCCAAAACTGAAATAAAAATAGTATGAACTTGCTTGCTTGAGGAATTTTAGGCAAAAATTTGTTTTTTAACTTTTATCACACATGAAATGAATATTTCGTTGGCCTGTATTCCTGAACCTAAAGGTCAAAATTTAGCAAAACTATACATTTTTTTCATTCAGTGAGACTTAAAAAAATACAAAAGTCAATGGTCTTATAGCTCAATTGACTCATTTAAAAATCTAATAAGTACCAAAAACCACTACGGTTGTCATAATAAAGTCGTTAGTCAACAAAACTGTCCAATTCACAGGAGACACAGGTGCGATAGGAGAAAATAAAAATTTTGCACCAAAAGCAGGCCGGTGGCGGCCAAGCCTCTTCAGTATAGAAATTCCCAAAAATGTCAAAAGAAATTATAGCAATACAGAGGGCAAATCACAAACCAATTGGGTGCTTTGATGTGGGGGTCGGTCATTGATGTGTTCCCATGACCACATTACGACCTCGTCCTCGTCGTTATTAATACAAAAAAGATCAGAGAAACCCCTTCCAGTTGGAGTTCTTCTTCAAAAACCCTCACAACGGTTTTGGAATAAGAAGAAAAAGTCCTTGACAACAATAAAAATTCAAATTTTTTCGTCAAAGATTTCGCGTTTACGTGTTAAACCAAAGGCGACGTCTGAAAAATTGATTTCGTGGCGCAATTCCTGCATAAGGTAGAGAAATATGTATTTTCATGCGGTTTTCGGCTATTAATGATGGCAAGACTATTTTCTTATAAAATAAGTTTTTTGTAAGAGCCCTAAAACGCTGAATCTTCAATAATATTTGTGTAACAACCACCTTACCCTCAAATCTACTTTGATGGTGCAACCTAACTTAACATTTTTTCGCTGATATGACCTCAAAAGAATTGAAGGCCGCATTTATGTAATACTTCCAACTACAGCGTGTCAAGTTTTCTCAGATCATCGAACACCTTGGTGTCAATATTAGAGCTCGAGACCCCTTGACTTAGTACCGCGAACGATTACACTAAATGATGAAAAGAGAGAGAGAGAGAGAGGAGGAGAGAGACAAATTAGACAAACCTATACTTGACAGACCTGAGCGCAAAAAGTATTACTCAACATTGGCCAAATTGAGTTATCACTGGTTTTGAGTTCCTTAGGGGTCAATAAAATCTAGTAATTTTGATTTGTTGTTTAAAAATTAAATAATGTACACACTTTTTAGGAGGCGGTCTATGTTTTGCAATAAACACAAATTTGAGGGCAAAACCAAAAAAGTACTTATGTCCACCCATAGCAACAGCGATATACATAGCAACGTGCAACTCATGGTGATTATTTTATATGAGTTAAGACAGATTACAGGGTTTTTGTCAAGATAAAAAACGGTAATTTTGAAACATTTGTATACAAATTTACCTGTTGTTGTTGTTTTGGCTGACTTTTAATGAATCCTATAAAATCTTTGACGTTTAAGCAATGAAACCGTCCATTAGTCGATTTGAGCGCAAAAAGGACTTAAGTCATCCAAAATCGATTTTAATGATTTGATCATGTAATCAATTTCCCGCATCACACTTCCTGGGTTATATTCATCCATGTAAGGAGGGTTAGAGAGTTAGAGATGGTTAGTCCATTATTAGGAATTTGAGAAATCTGTTGATATTTTTTAGCCATCAAAACTGTGCATTACTCCAATTTGAGAGCAAAAAGTAGTACTAAAGTACAAAATGATATATTGATTTATCTCTTAATCAATTGCCGACCAGCACCACTTTTTTCCTCCTATATCAGCCCAATTATGTTTCCTATAACCATGCTAAATTTAAAGTTGTTATCTCTTTCCATTAAATTCCCAATATTTTAAAAGTTTTGACGGACGTAACTCAAAACATCAAATAGGACTTAAGTACTTCTTGCGTTCAGGTCTTCACTTAAACCCATTATTTAGCATTGGTCAAGCCATCCATCATTTTCTGGGATATTGTAGTGATTTCATATCGATTAGACATTCATTAGAATCCATACCCTTTATTTGATTACAGAAATAACTCTTAAAATGAAAATAATGTTGATTGGATATGTTTATATGTCAATAAATTTTCACAGTGTAAGGACACCTGGTATGTGAACTCTCTCGTTGCACTTTTAAGATTACCCTTAATATTTAAATACCACCATTTTTAGCATATAACTCAGGTGGACCATTAGGTTCGACAGTCTTTTAATTAGATATTTATAGGACGTTAACTTACACTAGCTTAAGAAAAAAACAGCAGGGTGACAGATTGTCCTTACTCTGCAGGTAACTTTATTGCAAAACAGTCTTTTTGCAGCTGCCGTGTGTGAAAAATGTTGAAGGATGATATGGGCATTTCGCCATCCATTTTGATATTATATATGAATAGCTCTTGACCCTTTTAATGCCCCTTTTAGTAAGCTTACCATACACGCCTGTAAAACATATTTATGAACAAATTGGCTTGGGCAGTTGTACGTTTTAATGTCAGTATACGAATTTTGATTTAAAAGGCATTACACCCAACATCGCAAACTTACAGTGTCTGATATAACAAGCCTGAAAAATTAGACGATTGTAAAATTGAGCGGGAGCTCCAAAAGAAATCTGTAAAAAATAGTAATTTAACAGTCAAATTCTTTAAAAATAGGATCGCAAAATAAATGCATTCTAATGAACGTTCAAAATTACAATTCAATCTAATTATGTTTTTAAAAAGTTTAATATTTCCAGTGTAAGACTTAATTATAACATAAGCAAAAACCAAATGGTTTTACTTAAAAGCCTCAAGACGTATCAAATGCTGGAACTCCAACGGTTTTGGAATAAGAAAATATTCCTTGACAACATAAGAAATTCAAATTTTTTCGTCAAGATTTCGCGTTTACGTGTTAAACCAATGGCGACGTCTGAAATTGGGATTTCTTGGCCGCCATTCCCTGCCATAAAGGTAGAAATATCGTATTTTCATGCGGTTTTCGGCTATAAATGATGGCAATGACTAGTTTCTTAATAACATAAAGTTTTAAGAGCCCTAAAACGCTGAATCTTCAATAATATTTTTGTGTAACAACCACCTACCCTACAAATCTACTTTGATGGTGCAACCTAACTTAACATTTTTTCGCTGATATGACCTCAAAAGAATTGAAGGCCGCATTTATGTAATCCTTCAAACTTACAGCGTACACCTTGGTGTCATCGAACACCTTGGTGTCAATATCTAGAGCATCGAGGCCCCTTGACTTAGTACCGCGAACGATTACACTAAATGATGAAGAGAGAGAGAGAGAGAGAGACAAATTAGACAAACCTATACTTGAAGACCTGAGCGCAAAAAGTACTTAATCCACATTTATCACTGGTTTTGAGTTCCTTAGGGGTCATAAAATATAGTAATTATGATTTGTTGTTTAAAAAAAATAATGTTACACACTTTTAGGAGGCGGTCTATTTTTGCAATAACACCAATTTGAGGGCAAAAAGTACTTAAGTCCACCCATAGGAACAGTGATATACATAGCAACGTGCAACTCATGGTGATTATTTAATGAGTTAAGACAGATTACAGGGTGTCAAGATAAAAATACGGTAATTTTGAAAAATTTGTATAACAAATTTACTGTTTGTTGTTGTTTTGGCTACTTTTAAGGAATCCTATAAAATCGTTGACGTTTTAACAATGAAACAGTCCATTACTCGATTTGAGCGCAAAAAGTACTTAAGTCCAAAAATCGATTTTAATGATTTATCATGTAATCAATTGCCCGCATCACACTTCCTGGGTTATAGTCACCCATGTAAGGAGGGTTAGAGATTGTTTAGTCCACTTATTAGGAATTTAGAGAAATCTGTGATATTTTTTAGCCATCAAAACTGTGCATTACTCCAATTTGAGAGCAAAAAGTACTTAAGTCCAAAATCGATATATTGATTTATCTCGTATCAATTGTCCTCAGCACACTTTTTTCCTCCTCATATCATCCCAATTTATGTTTGGCTATAACCATGCTAAATTTAAATTGTACTATATATCTCTTTCCATTAATTCTACAATATTTTAAAAGTTTTGGACGGATGGTCCCTCAAAACATCAAATATGGACTTAGGTACTTCTTGCGCTCAGGTCTTCACTTACCCTATTTAGACATTGGTCAAAGCCATCCATTTTTCTGGGTGAATGTAGTGATTTCAGATGATTAGACATCATAGAATCCATAACCTTTTATTTGATACATAAATAACTTAAAATGAAAATAAATGTTGATTTGGTATGCTTTATATTTCAATAAATTTTACATTGTTAAGGACAAACCTGTTCACTTTAAATCTCCATCTCTCGTTGCACTGTTTAAGATTACCCTTAATATTACAATACCACCATTTTAAGCATATCACATTGCAAGGTGACCATTATGTTCGACAGTCTTTTCATCAGATATTAGGACGTTAACTTATCACTAGCTTAAGAAAAAAACAGCAAGGTGACAGATATGTCTTACTCTGCAGGTACCTTTATGCCAAACAAAGTCTTTTTGCAGTCTGCCGTGAAAATGTCTGAAGGATGATATGGGCATTTCGCCATCCATTTTTGATTAATATATTAAATAGCTCTTTGACCATTTTAATGCCATTTTAGTAAGCTTACCATACACTCCTGTAAAAACATCATATTTCTGAACAAATTGGCTTGGGCCGTGTTACGTTTTAATGATCAGTATTACGCATTTTGATTTAAAAGGCATTACACCAACATCGCAACTTACAGTGTCTGCAATATAACAAGGCCTTGAAAATTATCCGATTGTAAAACTTGAAGCGGGATCTCCAAAAGAAATCTGTAAAAATAGTAATTTTGTAACAGTCAAATTCTTAAAATAAGATCGCAAAATAAATGCATTCTAATGAACGTTCAAAATTACAATTCAATCTATATTATGTTTAAAAAGTTTAATATTTCCAGTGTAAGACTTAATTATAACATAGCAAAACCAAATGAGTTTTACTTACAAAGCCTCAAGACGTATCAAATGCTGGAACGGCTGACCAATTATATAGGACACATTATTGTATGACAAATCCCTGAAGAATAAAACAATTCGTTTTGCTCCAATCAAGGGGTAATGTTAAGTTTCTGTTTAATATTTATTTTGCTTGTTTTCTTTTAATCGATTAATTTATTCATTTACTTAGGTTCAATATTTCTAAACTGATAATTTTTTTAGAAACATGTTTTTAGACCTTTTGAATATTTTAAGAAGCAAAAAAAATGTTTGTTACTTCGCAATGATTAAGTTATACTGATATCGCTACCTCAAATTAATATTAATAAAAAAGAGTGCCTTACAAACATCCAAGAGATGTTTTTGTGAGAAAGTTGAGTATGATTACAAGAAACTGAATTCAAATCAATTGAAATAGCAAATATTGGTAGTGTGGTATACGCCTAATTTTCCGATTGTGTAGGGGTAGTTCATGTCTTCACAATGTTAATTTTTCTTTTGACATCCAAAGATTCTCGCATTATAGTTTTTAACGACCAATTTCGGTCATTTTTATAATCACTTTGGTTTTTGGGTCACAATTAGCTTCGTATTATTTGCATCAAGTTCAACAACCTTAAAGTTAAAAGCAATTACATTGGAATGAGATACTTACAGAGAAGTCAGATTTTCCAATCCATCAAACGAACGTTGCTCAATGAACGAAATGCGATTAGCCGATAAAGACCTTGAAAAAAAATAATGGCGTTGACGATTATAGAGTTATAGATTTCGTTGATAGTGTCACATCGGGATGTGTTGAGGTTAAATTGGTATGTTGTAGTTAATACCTAATATCTATTGTCAATTAGAGTTTGGTGAAAGAAAGTCCCCTAACCCAGCGCAAAAGGTCATTTGACTTGGCTATCATTGTAAATAGGGTTGCATTCTCTATCCATTAATCTGTACCAAACCGTACAACAAACTTACTTCGGACAAATATAACACTTATATTGCTCTTTCAATACCTTCACATAAATTAGAGCTAGTCCAGACAGCAGTAGGATCTATAAACTAATGAATGATATATGTATTGTATGACATTGATAGCTACTTACAGAACTTGTAAATTCTCCACTGGTTTAAAGATACCTGGAAGAACACTTGGTACATCCCCTCCAGATAACTCTCTAGAAATAAGATATGGAATGAGTTTACTTTAATCATTTATTTTAGAACAGCCAGTAATATCCTAAATAACATTACGAAATTAATGTCTTAGCGTGTTATTGTTTATTTTGGTATGAATAGTTAAGACCCTAAGCTATCAAATAATATACATCATACGATAACTATAGAGGTTGATCCTCTCATATATGTATTCTAAATGGTTGATATGTTGAAGTGGTTTGTATATAACAGTGTGGTTTGGTATGTCAATGAAACCGTTCCCGTAGGATTTTCTTGATGTTTTGCATTCAAGAGGGACCAGACTCAGAAAATGATGGGTTCAAATTTTCAGACTGCTGCCCCCTTCTTCAAGGGAGGAAGAAGTTAGTACAGGGAAAATCTGAAATCGTGTTTTAATGTACATTAACATGTTTGTCTCCTTATAAGGGGATAGAAAAATATATTCTGCCTAGTTTCATCAACTTTTAGGTAAGCGCCATAGCCCATCGAAGTGGTTCAAGGTCCATCCTGGGAAAATTTAACCATGCTTAATTTTGTTGAACTGGTGAGTTTTTTGGATGTTCCAAAAATGTCTTATTTTACAGTGTGACATTTGGTTGGCTAATTACATAGCAAAATGTAGCAAGGGTCCACATAGTCTATGGTCCATGGTCACCAAAACTTTCCCTGGATGTTGCAATGGGGATATCACCAAATCAGTTAAAATGACTTTTTCTGGTTTCAGTATGACAAAGGAATTATTTGACACCAATTTCACACCCCATTGGAGCATTTACCCCCAGTGTGACCTTGAACCAATATGGGGCTATACCGCTCTAATAACTAATGTTTTTGTGGGTGCATGTCTAGTAATAGCCACCGATAAAAGACTTGAACGCGTGCATGAAACGCAATTATAGATTCATTTTTTTTAATTTTAAAAAATATTGTTAAAAAATATTAAAATACATTCCAAAAATATTGGACAAA